>JAMKCH010085537.1:0-90970 GCA_023653785.1 Ophioderma brevispina
TCCACCAGTAATTTGTAATTATGCCAACTGGATCTGGATTCGCTGCTGGCAAAATACCTCAAGGTACATCACACCAACTTGCATAGCACGTGGATGGAAGGCCTAAAGTTTGTGTGACTGGTAATTTGCTAGTCTGTCCTTGAAGGTCACGATGTCCGGGCTGTTAACAACTTCTGCTGGCAGTGAGTTTCTGTACGTAATGAGTGATGCCTGCTAAATTACATACTAATAAGGCAAAAAATGTTTAGCATTTATATTATACTTTGTATCATGTGCTTTATTCTGTTAACATAATAAAGCACATGATACAGAGTAAGTGCGATGGGTATAATGTAATTATACCAAATGTTCTATTGGCCTGACCTATCCAGACTTGGCATTTTGGGGATGTTTTTTCTTTTCCTTCATATTTGCTGTATGTAAAATCCCCTCTTTTGGAAGAAAATTAACTGATTTTGAATAACTCAAGAATACTGTTATGTTAATCATTTTAAACACTTCAAGAAGTCAAAAATTCAAAAAAGAATTCTGATTCTAGTGATGCATCATTCATGCCACATGCTTGTTTTAGGTGAAAAGAAATGAAATTTATTGAATTTGGTGCAAAAATCAAAGTGGCACAATATTCCATTGAAACTGTTTTTGTAAACAATATTTAACACAACACTATTACAAGGTGAATGGTGACAACTGCTAAAAATAATTCAAATAAAGTTCTTAACCATGTGAACACACCCTGCCGATTAGATAAGGTGACAACTATATCATTTATTGAGCCAATCGGCACCATGCTAAGAAAGGTGGTATGGCTGAAAGAAATATTTTGAGAAAGTTATTGTACATGTACTTGGTTACTCAAATGAAAGTTGGGTGACCCGATCATGGTCCGATTTTTCATGTTTTCTCCCTCACATGGAAGCATATCGCCAAAACATCAGATTTCAAATTTTGAGTTGAACCGGTCCAGCCGTTTGGATAGTAGAAACAAAAATGTGTACTAAAAATGATTTCAACAGCAGACATGAGACAAATCAAGATTAGACTTTATTGATCAGTGTGTAACACCTCATTTCAGCATAAATTTGTTAATCCATGTTTGGGATACAGTAAAGGAAACTTTGCAACAGTTTGACAAAAAAGTTTTATTTCTCCCCTGACCAACCAAAAAATTGTTGCAGGGTGCCGTACATGATGCCACAGTCTGAAGCAGAACCTTTTTATGGCATATACAAATTGATGAAGACGTTTTTTAAAATGACAAATTTTCTTGAGTTATTAAAAAGTGTGAAAAAAGAAACATAATTTGTTTTTGCAGCAGGGTGTAGCTTCTAGCTAGAATTAAAAGTCACTTCTAAATATGCTAAAGTAACCACACTAAACAAAATAATCAAGTGAATATATCACAAAATGCCATAAAGCAAGAGATGGTATTTTGTAGCATTTTAAGTGTCGGGTTCTATAGATGCAGGTACAGTGACGTCCACCACCGGGCAAAAACAAAAGTGCTGACCGGTTGGGGGTGGTATGGCGTGCGAAATGTAGGGCTTGGGCTTTGCCCAGTGAATAGGTGCTGTGCTGTATGGATACCCCGATCAAATCAGTAGACAGGTGCGAAATGCGTTGGTAAACATTGAAGTCACCTTTCTTTCTATAAAGACAGCAAATTTTCTGGGTATAACACAATGGTTCTTACTTGGGCCAATCTTGAGCTCACATTTAGGTCAGGACAACTCTCAGGGGCACAAATGTGGGATCAGGGCAAGCTCTCAGGGGACTAGTTTTAGATTTATGACATTTTCTATATGCTGATGTTAAGGGTAAATCAAAAAAGCAGGTTATGGGTGAGTGAGGAGTGATTGTAAAGTTATAACATAATGGGGACTCACACAAATAACTACACGGGGATGTGCTGCCCAAGATAGTCTCTCATTGTCAGCCTTCTGGTATAGGAGTGACCATTTTTTATACCATGCCAATTTTCAACATTTTCTAAAGTAGACATTTCCCCCATCTGGAACCCAAAATCTCATTAATTATACGGACATAACAAAGTTGTTTTGAAATTTATTTGAGAATAAAAAGGCAATTTGTGACATAGGTTTGTATAAAATCTGCATCTGTGTAGCTCTATGGGTCCCATTTTAGGCAAAAAATTGGTATGGGAGGGCTGATTTTCAGACCTCGGAGGCCGATCGCAAACCTCAAACTTGAGACACCTCCTGGGCAGTAACGGAAATTTGGGACGTATATCAAAATTTCTATCTTCTGTCCCAACGGTCAGTAACTGGAAGAGTATAAAGTTTGTTTGGTGACGTAACTTTTTGGAAGTTAGTATGGAGTTACTTTATTTTTGTTCAATAGCAAAAAAAAGAATAAATTTACATTTGTAAAAAGAGCTTGTATAGAAACTTGCGTATCTGTAGACTTGACCTTTGACACATACATGGGTGTGGTATGAAAAGGTCAAAGTTCAAAGGTGCTCTTAATTGCATTTTTGAAATATTACTTTTTGAAGTAAAATGTATCAGAAGTGACATACCTCAATTTTTTCAGAATTGCAATTGTAATCCTTCCCAGTTGTGCATGATTGTACATATAATTGTTGATAGCTTTTGTGCAGATTTATACTGTAAATAAACATTACACAATGTTGCAGACATGTTTTCTTGTATGTTTTTATACTGTTCACATAGTTAATCGTCCGTTATTCCCCACTGTAAAGTTATCATTGGATATTTAAAAACAAGGCGTTCCTCGAACCACAAGTCTCGCCTCTTTCGCGCACAAGCTGTAAGACAGAGCAGCAACCAACTGTATTGTGTGCAAGCAGATAACCCTCTCCCCCTTGCACCTCCCCCTTCCCCAATGTACCATTCGAAATATAGCACTTACACTTTACAACACTGATTTTTGCATATTAATCTAGCTCATTTACATACTTAATTTTGCCTGAAATACATCCAAAATCTGATCTGGTGAGAACCTTCAGGGTCCACTTTCCTTCCACAAAGTTACATAATTTGTGTCCTTGCGGGAAAATTTTTGTAAATATGTCAATTAGAACTTATTTTGGCATATTTACGCCCAAAAGCGAATCAGGAGGGGCTCAGGGTCGCGAACGCATGGACCTGCTGTCTTCCACCAAGCTCATCATCGTACCTTGCGGAACTTCTCCAGATTAATTGTACACAAGCAGTGAGACGGACGGACGGAACAAGTGATTAATAAGCTCATGCAAACAGTCACCATACGAGACAAAGTGTAACCAAGAAACCAGAGGATACATACAATTTCCTAAAATGTAAGACTCGGACAACAAGGAAAGTACACCTGGTCTTTGTTTGTCTTCTTTCAAGCAATAAAAAAGCTTTTATTGCCATTTATATTCATTCCAATCCATCGTAGAAAGAACAAAATATATGCTTCACAATTGACAATGTAAGCATTTATTACCATACAGAGTGGTCCAAAAAAAAGTTTCACTTTTTCGTCTGCAAATATCTCAAAAGGGGTAGACATATCAAATAGTTTGAAGGTATTTATTAACTACCATATCTGTTGTGTGAGGACCCTGGTGAAACGTGTTGAAAACAAAGCTGAAATGACAAATGGCCGCCACTAGATAACAAAGGTCAAAAACCACTGTGCACACACGTATAAAGTCTATGGCACTCTTGGTACAGTCATGAATATATATCCAAGATTGCTACACACATTGAACAATGCACCCACCCCGTCATGGTACATGGTATTTAAGAATAACCACAAAGATAATAATTAAACACCCCAAATTAGTTCAAGTTTCTCTTATAAATTAAAAATAAATCGGCTGCAATATCTCTTTATGATCTTGTCCAAACCATGCAAACATTCAAAATGTACAAGCAGATCTCGATCAGTCATGGCCAGAAAAACATGCATGTATCGTTCATTTAAAAACCCTCCATTGAATCAACCTTAATTATTAGTAAATAAGCTTCACGTTCCAGTTTCATCACGGTTAGGTATTCCTCTCATTTCATGTTCAAACGGTGAACACTTCACACAATCTCAAGGTGGTCAATATTTGTTAAGTAAGCAGGGCGTCCAGTTCAACGCAATGGTATTATGTCTGTTAACGCATAATGGTTGTCCCATAACTGCGTGTGTGGCAAAGTGGGTTTTGGCCATTTTTCCGCTATATGGGCTGCCATTTAACATTCGCTATAATGGGCTGCCATTTTGTTATTTGAGCCTTGTTTTGAACGCCGTTTTCCACCAACCAGGTTATAACAAGATATTGTAGTTAATAAATATTTTCAAAAAATTGTGATATGTCCCCCCACTTTTGAGAGATTTGGAGATATAAAAGTGTAAACCTTTTTTTGGACCACACTGTACAAGGGATATAACAAATAGAACATACATTTAAGTCTCTGATTTAAGTCCTACTAAAATGATCACATGTTCTTTTAGTTTTTAATCCTACAAAATTTTATTATATAGCCGGATTCTTCATGGTAGTAGCCAAACAGCTACCACCAAGTAGACACTAATTACCTACCCACTAGACGTACACTCGCATTGTAGGGATGTGGTTACACCCGCTCTCAACGTGTATGATATTTTTCATGGTCAATTTAGTTAACTAAATATTTGTCATATTTGCATTTTTAATACAATGTTCATGGATATTGGACTTTTAATGATGCCCGAATCAAATTTGGTAAAAACATTTAAAAAATCGTAAATGGAGAATGAGTGTATAGCGGGAGTTTCCGTAACCTGACACACCTATGAATTCAGAAACCATTCACGGAATAAAGCACAGGTTTATTCCGTTAAGGTTTCCGAATTCACGTGTCACAAAAAGTGTGTCGGATGGGTCAGGTTACAGAAACTCCGCTGTATAGCACCCTTATTTTGTCAACTATCCAAACAGCGGTGTAGTACTGTGTGATAAACAAGTAACTGCATATCTACTCCAGTACTGCCCACACCATATCCAAATTCTCTAAGCCTACTGGTCAACTGGAGTAGCCATGAGGGCAAGTATTATAGAGTACACACGTTACTGTGCACCTAATAATAGTATTTGTCAAAATCCCTTGGACATGTAACTATGTACGCCTGCTTTCCCGCCAGTACGACGCAATGTTGGATTGAATGCAAGTGCACTTCACGTAAAAAGAGATACGCGCGCGTATGTCATGTCCAAGGGAATATGACAAACACTGTAGTGTACTTGGAAGCCCATCTTGTAACTTCCGTGGTAGATATGTGGTATAGTGCATTTATCTTCCTCATGTCAGTGACGTCAGCACAGTCATGCAGGCATTTCTTGCGCGTGTGTGTACGCCAGTGATTTCAATCAACGCTTGCAATTTAAAGCTGCGGCCACTGAATGTCACACTGACGTCACTGACCTGAAGATAAATGCACCATAGACATAGAGTAGCTCCGGTATAGGTTACCATGTGTGTAAGAATCCGGCAGTGTACTTTGTTGCACAACTTGGCTATATGGTCCTGAACATGTATTGATACACAGGCAATACTAAGTTATAGTAGGATTTTTTTATCATGTAGTTCATTAAAAGTTTTTGGGCAGGTCGATGATTCATTTGTTATGAGAGGTTGATGCCTTACCCAATTAAAACAATAGAAATTGATTCTTTTGTGACGAAAGTTAAAAAATGTCCCTTTTCTCACGATGAAAATAAATCAAGTCATAATGCCTGGAATAAAAAAAATTCTAAACACCAAACTTGAACCAAATTATCTGAAGAATATTCAACATAACAAAAAAATGATTACAAATAAGTAAATTACTCACCAAAGTCTTTTACGTCTAAGAAATATTTAGAAATCTGGTACGTTCATTTATTGTTTGTTCCAGAATGTTTTATATCTGGTCCAATCATTCTAAGTACTAAGAGTTTTCACTCATAGCAAACTAAAATTTTTGTTTTGAACTCAAACACATTCCCTCCAAAAGGAATTTGTCCCATTGACAAGATGTGTTTTACTGACAGGAATAAAAAATCAGATATAAATACACATGAACAATACAAAAAATATCTCGCTTGAATTAAGTGATTATATATTTTTTTCCAATGATAAATGGTGATAACAAATCAGAACACTACATGGAAAAAATATAATGACAAAATGTATATAGAAAACATTAAAAAAAAAAAAAAAAAAAAAAAAAAAAAAATAAGTACTTCAGATTTTTTAGCTAAACCTCAAACAATTTCACATATCACTAAAATAGGATACTTTTTTATTGTATTAAGTAGTTCAGTGTGATATAATACGTACAATAACATCGAATATAATAAGAAACAAGAACAGTGATACAATTGATACAGATCATTGTATGTGGCGTGCGTGAACAGTGACCTTGAATACATACACTGAGGTAGCATCACTCAAAAAAGGTTCGGTCGTAATAAAAACTTCACACGGAGCTGGTGATCGCACTACTTTGCGGACCGATCACGTTTTTTAAGACAATTGTAGATATTTTCTGAATTCTAGATGCACGGGCGCAAAAACAAGGAAACAAAAAGTCCAACAAGGAAATTTAACATGGGGGAATAGTCTCATACAAGTTGCATATAGAGCAGCAGGTGTGCTGTTATTTGATTGAAGCACAACGTGATGGTGTGTGTCAAGTTGGTAAAGTATGATAATGAATTTTGGTAGCTGATTTGAAGTCTACAGACATGCGATTGACACAATTGTCAATGATCACCTGATCAATGTCATCAATCATCCTTGGCCTGCCAGAGCAGTGCGATTACAAGATTGTTCCATGCACAATATATCTTTGGCACGTGCGGCTATCTGCTCAGCTTGTATCATGCCTTTATCATAACCTAGCACACGTTGGATGTAGGCCTAAATAAGAGGTGCCGTGGACGTCCAGATCTCCTTGCCATGAGGTGGTGTGTTAGAGAGTTTATCTTTAGCAGGTCTCTTCCTCTGGCAGAAGAGGATGTGTCCAAGGTGGAAACTCAGCTGGCGAGTCTACCAGGTGGCTTAAGAGGCTCAGTGTTAGTCATTGAATATAAGAGTGTTGTTTGAGACACGGTCTTTCCGGTTTATGTCCAGCATTAATCCTATAGCAAGAGGTTGGTAGAATATGCGTATGATTTTGTTTTCCATGTCTTGTGATAGCACCCAGGATTCAAGCCATAGAGTAGGAAGGTCACACCGGTGGTAGTGTGAATAACTTGGACTTTTGCAGAGATGGATAATTGGGGGCTTTTCCGACGTTCTAGCTTCCAGAAGGCACTCAATGCTAATGTTTTGGCGTCTTTTGAGGCGTTGCAGCAGTACCATTTTGAGCCAAGATATTTGAAATCTTCACATGGTGATGGATTCACCATAGACTGGAAGTGTTGGATGAGGATGACAATTTGCAGTCATGTACTCTGCCTTGGATACGCTTAGTATGACGGCCAAGATTTCTGCTGCTGAGTGCACAGTATGGTAAGCTGGGTCTGTGCCCTCGGAAGAGGGATTCCAGCAGGGCAATTCATCAGGCAAAAAATCCAATGTCATTCATACTTTTTGACCATTTAGAACAGGTCAATACACATAACATCCATCTGGTTGTGGGAGATTTCAATGCTAGAGTTGGAAATGAAAGTCATATAAACAACCCGACGTTTTGGCGCCGCCACTGGTTCTATGATACAACAAACAACAATGGTGAGACAATGGTGAGCTTTGTGAAGAACATAACACTTCGTCCAGCCCAGATGAAATTTCCACAACACTAAGCAGGGAGTCAGTGCATGGAGGGCTCCCGCAGGGCAACGCACCAGCTGGAACACATCTTAAAAACAGCAAGTGGTCTAAACTTTGAGGAAATGCAGGGACTACAACTCAGGAGAACTAGACTCCTACCACCGGATCGTCAGCATTGTGCTCGTCTGACAGGGGGGGCCACAGCCTTAGAAACTACCAGAGGGAAACTCTCATAAGACCCAAAGTTCGACTGGAGAAACTGCAAGAGACATCCACAAGAGCCTATTTCCAGTTGGAATTGTCCAACAGATTTGAAGCCCTTCAGTGCTAGCTATCGATACCTCAGCACCCAATCACCCAGAAGGTACCAAAAATTTGAACATGCTGTCGCAGAGGCTAGATGAGAAGGTTGTTGGCAAACGCACAGACCATGTGGCATGCCGGGCTGGGTGGCTGACGGTACTATCCATCTGAAGTCAGAAGAGGGCTGAAGCCAAAAGAAGATTGAACTGGTTTCCAAGCAAGTCTAAGCAGGACAGAGAACTTGAGAAAAGGCTAACTCAGCTTGAATGAGAGTTACCAGTCAGATGAGGCAGCCATTGCTCTACAAAACAAATGCGAAGATCTCCAACTGGGCTGACTCAAAGGGAGATTATACCACCACATTGGAAAAATCATCCATAATCATCGGCAAAGACAAGGACAACCAGTGTCAAGGTCAACAAAAGGATGGCAACACACCAAAACGTGAGACAGGACCCTACTTGCAGCATGGAAGGAATAGTCAGTTCATTGCTCAAAAACAGCCACGGTTTTCACTATTATTTGAATGCCTCCAGCCGGCTTCTCAAGATCTGCCTCGAAACTAATCCACCAACACTAGAGGAGCACGCTAATAGCCATGGCCAAATGAAGAACAATAGGCCGACGGACTTGACAGTGCCAATTACATCTGAAGCACTCCAAAATGGTGGTGATGCAATGCCTAAGTTAGTTCATGGCTTCTGTACTGGAGTATTCACCACCTCTCACTACACCCAGCCAATGGACCACTAGCTTCATTGTTCCTTACCAAGAAGGGAAGACCCTTAGGCCTGATGACCAAATTGAAGTGAATTTCTGTGTCAATTCACAGCCAAGGTTTACAACAAAATCCGTCGAAAACAGATATCAGAGATCAATGTGGACCCAATATAAGAAGCAACCAGGCCTGGATTTCGTTCTGGGAGAAGTTGTGCCCAGCAGATCCATATCCTCAGAAGAATATGGAAGGGTTTCCAACGACTTGCAGCTTCCTCTTACAGTCAACCTTTAAAGACTTTAAGAAGGCCTTTGATTCCATCAATAGAAAGGGTATGTTTGCTGTGATGCGGCAGTATGGAATACCGGAGAAGCAAGCAGTTGTGAATGCCTAAGTGTGCATACAACAACTCTAAAAGTGCAGTCTAAGTAACTGGTTCAACGGAGGAAACATTTCGGGATCTTCAGAGTCACCACCGGAGTTCTTCAGGGTGATTGTTTTAGCTCCATTCCTTTTCAGAATAGTAGTAGACTTTCTACTGAAGAAGAAGGGCACAACATCAGATTGTGACTCTGGAAATTGTAACATCACCCTCGCCGCTCCAGGACGATACCCAGCAAAGTACTTGAATGACTGGATAAGGATCAGTGGGTGGGAGGCCCATTATCATCTATTTGCTATAAAAAGGACTATTTGCTTTGATACAAATTGGTAGCCAACTCTCGTGTTTCCACGGGTTGGGAAGTCCTGGTCAGTGCCAAAAACAATTCCTTGATTTACAGGCAAAAAAGTGTCCCCAAAAGGACTAATTTAGCACGAATATCTGTCTTTTTTCTTCCCAATTTTCCAGGAAAAAGTTCCAGGCCACTCTGACCCCTCCACTGTACCCTGCTGGCAACCCTGTGATCAAATATCATGATTTTTACTACTGGAAAATAAAACTGCATAAAAAATCATAAATTAGTCACTTAATAACCCTAGATATGAAATTGCTGAACACTTATCAACTGGCTGCTGAAATGGCTTAAAATCATGTCCCACTTCAGATTATTTGCAGCTAGCATTGGATTTTCCAACGTGATTGTGCCATGGGCTAAATTAAGGTGCAAAATTTTTTCGGGATTTTCACACCATTCTGTTTTATTCATTGATCAACTATATATCCTTGAGAAAGCTTATTCCCAAAATTTGAGCTGATCCTGATCTTGCGTTGCGGTTTTGTGTTATGAAGCAATTGCTCATTTCCCCACGGTCCCCATAGTCCTGATGTGCCTGTAATTCATGTCCGTTTATACGTTTCACGGACAGAAAATACAAAATTGTTACTTTCTTACAGATGCGCCTGAATTTGGTAACGTAGAATTGGTCACCATGATTACTAAGGCTACCGGTTTCAAATTATATAAAAATCTCAACATCGTTAGGTAGTCGGGGGACGGGGCTGTGGATCACGAAATGCCCCTTTAATGACAACACAGATCAGCTGTTATAACACACACTAAACCTGTTTGTAGTACTACAAAAGGTGCTTTGATAAATCAGAGGGGTGTCCAACCTTTTTGACTCAGGGGCCGCATTGGTTGAGCCATAACTATTTGCGGGCCGCAAGCAAAGTAATGAGGGGTCTAAAGTTTGGTTTATGACGTGTTTACGAAAACTCTGGGAAGTAGGACCCATATCTATCACAATTTTTGCTGACAAAGGACCAGTTGCTAAACACCGAAGATGCAGATTTTGAGCCACTTTACATTCATAATTTGTCCTTTTTTTTTCCGAGAAATGTTGACCTTTTATCGCAATTTGGAAAAAGTTGGCTTTTTTAGTTTGTATGAATTGGACTAATTTCCAACGATGTTTAGAAGTTTTTGGATTTCAGATAGAGGAAATCGAACTAATTTCAAATGGCATTCTTTTACTCTATTATATCAGATCATATATTCCTTTATTTTTTTTCTGGGAAGTATCTCGCGGGCCGCATGCGAGCTCGTATCTGGCCGCACATGCCCGTGGGCGCGAGGTTGGACACCCCTTTACATAAATGATAACAGGTGGACGTTGGTGTGAAAAATGGAAAGTTAACAAATTAATAATAATTCAATTCTAATTTACACAAATTGGTCCAATATAAATATTTGAACCCGAGAAAAAACAGCGAGTGGTGGTGTAGTATGAGGTAATCCATGGTTCTTTTGGTCTATTTTATTGAAAGTGTTTCTGCCTAGGGTGGTTTGAAAAGAGATATAATAATTTTTGTCAGATTTGGTTTCATCTCAAAAATACAACAAGAGCCATTACCAAATAGTAGATGAAATGAAACTAATGAAATAGGGATGCCTTCTAAAAAACACAATACATGAATAAGGAGGCAACCCAGTTACAGAAAATAAGTAACAATATTAAAGGCGCTTTTGTGATTCCAGCCCTTCTGTTTTGTTAGGTTCACTATATATCCTTGAGAAAGCCTTACTCACGAACTTGAGTTGATTCCGATCTTGCGGTTCTGTGTTATGTGCAAATACTTGTTTCCCACGGTCCCATAGGCCACTGTACTGTAATTGTCCGTTTATGGACAGAAAATACAAAATGGCAAATTTTTTAAAAGTTTTGTTATTTTCAATTTGAACATAGATTGTACACATGGCTTAATAAGGCTAACGGGTGCGTTCGGATGAGATAAAATATTCAACGATGGTTGTGGATCACGAAATGCCCCTCTTAAGTATAATACGAAGGAACAATACATAAAATATTTGATCCGATATATAAGAGTGTGATCTGCATTACATGATATATATAAGATTTGTATGAATGCATGTAATAGCTTGACAGAAAGCCACAGTATTAAAGCCACCATAAATAGAGTCTCATGGGACTTTATTACAATTTGTAAAAATGAGAACTAGGTTGAGGGACTGTGGAATGATCAGAGCAATGTAAACAGAATTTCGCGGTTCTCGACTTTCGCGGCTCGCTATATTCAAAGATATAAGTGGGGGCCGCTCCCATGACTTTGGCATATGACCTTTAAACCTAATCAACATTGAGGGGATCCCTTGTGCACCTCTAACACAAGTGTGCGTTCCAATTGAACTTCAACTTTTCAATTGGGTCAATTTACATTTTTAGGTCCATTTTCACTTGATCTCCCTGACCTTTGACCCTGAACACCCCGCATGACCTTTGACCTCATCAACATATGAAGGATCCTGTGGTACACCTATGATACAAGTTTTGTTCAAATTGAACTTCAACTTTTCATTGAGGTCAATTACCAAAAAAAAAATACATTTTAGTGCCACCCACATACACCACCCGCACAACGATTGCTAATGGTCCCACTATAGCTGGCGCCCCCATTAGACTTGGATGGTAGACCACAAGCACTTATTTGCCTTAAAAATGCCCTTATGATTCCACTAAAATTACACAAGCAATTGATCACTCTATTTAATCACACCTTGTGCACATGTAGCCCAAGTCAGTTTTCGTCTTTCACAATTTTTTTATATTTTTCACATTTTTCATACTAAGAAATGGAAAGTATTCTCATCACGCATTGTATCACACATTTAATGCTATATCGCAATACTATGACAATAAAAAAATGAAAACGGAAGCTTGAAAATGGTAGCTTTCACGCACACACAATTTTTTTTTTTATCAATTAAAGGGGGATGGCCGATTTAATATATAAGTTTTCATCTTGATAGAATGGCCTTCACCCAAAAACCAACTGTAAAGTTTCGCGCCGATATTTTCAATCCTTTTTGATGTGACAGCTAGAAATATGATTTTTTTGTGAGCACCCATAGAGTACTGTTAAAATTAATATTGGTCGACCAAAATGGAGTACACGTTTGCTCAAACTCCCAAACCAAAAAATCATTGTAGCCCTAATATTTCACAGGGTAAAGAGAAAATAGGCTTTCTTCTGATACAAAATTTCGACCACTTTCGGTAAAATCTGGGCTTCTGGGGACGCGGCTCTGCGATCGTCCCATGGACCTTTAATCGGCAAATTAGGTGGAATTTTTTGGCAAAAAGATCTGATCTGGTCCAATGGGTGGCTCAGTTGGTTAGATCGGATGGGTTCTCACTCATAAGAGGATAAATATTTAACTATCACGAATAAAACATGAGTTTTGAATGTGCTATACACTTTTGGGCAGGATAACTCTTAGGCTTGTCACAAATTGAAAAAAAATTAAAAATGAACCAAAAATATTCTTGAGTTGGTTGTGAAACATCTAGATTCTTTTGGACTGGAAAATTGAATGAAACACAACATTAATCAGTACTTGGGACTTGCAACACAAAGACAGTCTTCATTGTATATTTGATAATATTAAATTCAGTACATTTGATCTTCTGGCAAAAACAATATCCACCTTCTGAATGGATATGGAGTAGTTTATGTTATAATTTGGTCTTTAATACATTAGGCAGTGGCAGCCAAGAAACTCTAATTTTAGACTCCTTCTCGTGTATCATCCATGTAAAAGTTAAATTTTGAGAAATTCCGATTTTTTTTTTTTATATGTACAGAATCAATATTTTCTTATTCTCAAACCTTGGCAGCTGAAGAATCCTCACTGTAGTTTTTCTGATTTGTTATGTATGAATAACAGACGAGTGTATGTGGGTTGTGGGAACAACCATGACTGACCCACACCAAAGCATCTGTCTTATTGCTGTAACCTTTTTTTGATTCGTTTGGCGATTGCTATATAAAGAGACTTGGTTGCCATCGTCTGAATACATAATCAGCATCTTTAATCAATTTGGCACAAAGCTTTACAAAAGTCGTTCTTAAGTAGATTCTTGCGAGTTCAATAATACAAATTATATACAAATATGGTATGGATACCAATGTAACCAATGTTGCCAGTGAAGTGCGGAAGTACAGGTTAAGATGACTAGTTCGGGGTATGGGCAAAAACATGAACATTGTCTATTGTTTGTAAACATAAAATTTATGGCCCTGCTCTAATCCATGTTATGTAAACAGTTTTTAAATGCAATTTATTGCATAATATTTGTAATACATCTTAGATGTAAAATTGTATGCTTCACAGCTCTCCTTGGAAAGGCCGTGTTATCCACTGAATGGTGTTTGTACTACCCGCGAAAAGAAAAGCTTAAATAAATATATAATAAATTCATCATGTCAGATAGAAAAGTATTGTGAAGGTGTTACCCTTCAATAGAGAGGAAAACAGACTGGCCTGATGGACCTACAAGTTACATTACATCTTTGATCATCTCTTTTCACTACCACCCTCAACGGCAATTTTTGGGCCCTACAAGGAGCTGTGACACAGACTTCAAAATAGCCAGACCCGTGGATTTTCCTGAAACGTGTAACCGAATTGAGGGGTGGTACCAAAAGTTCTAAGCAGCATACGCATACATTATATGGGGGTTGGGCGCCACCATATTTGGTTGCATAGTCGTCATATTTAGAAAGTCTTTATGTATATTTAGGAGACACAAGTATTTTACGTACATGTGGCATTTCTCAAGTGAAAAGAACAACTGATGCCACATACTGTCATGCGGACTGAAATATCTCTTTTATAGAGCAAAATGTCTACGGGGGTCAGGAGACTTTTTGTGCGTTAGGAATGCAGGAAATCTTTTGCGTGTTTTCTTCATTGAGTAGTTTTGCAAAAAAATAACGATCAGGACAATGGAACCAAAGCGGTTTGAGGTCTCATTTTAATTATGACAAAACCAGAATACAACAAAAAATATTGTCGGCGACACACTGTTGACAACTGATTTGGAATATTTAGTCCGCTAACCACATTCTGTGTAAATTTTACGAAATTTCATTGCGGGCAAATACGATTTTTCTTAAAAATCTAGTTTTCCACGTCTTTCTATGGTGAATGAGCATATAGAGGGCGCTATAACATACAAATCATAACCTTTGAAGGCCTATATGGCAAGATTCCCACAATGGATTTGTCTGATTTTTGCAGAGATGATAGCTCTTGCATGTCCCCACTTAGACCAGTTGTCAAAATTGTGTCGCCACTGCTTAAAATTGTTCTAAAAATAAAAGAGACAATTTGTATGGGGTCAAACAGCTGTGGGAACATTAGGAAGAGGCAACACTGATAGCATAACGTGTGATGCACAGATTTTTAAGTGTGCTTGCGCAACAACAGTGACGATGTGCAAGTGCTTGCGCAACAACAACCACGGCGCGCTGGGCGTTAGAGAAATCGGTTACAGGTTTGGGCTATTCTGTAATACATGCGATTCGCTTCTTCCTGTATTTAGTTATAGTTCTATTTGGCAGTATGAATCTATCAATTATAGAATCAAATTAATTCCTGAACATTCCACACTGGCTCATGTCGGACATTGAAGATGGAATAAGATGAGGTCAATGATGACTTACTAGTAGTAATTCTGTTTTTGAATTTGGAGTATCTCACTGTTTGAGATGTTTTAGTACTTGAGTTGTTCTCTTATTAATTTTTTTTTTAAATGTACAGATTTATATAGAACCTTATACAATTGCCTGAAAGTGATTACATTAATCCCGCTGTTACTAGATCACATTTTCACAAATTGAAAATTCAGTATCCAATTACCCCTTGCCTTGCCCAAGGACACCTGTAGACATGTTGACCATGGCAGGGCTTAAACTCACAATTTAAATGGTCTAAAGATCATGAGTCCTGCACTTTTTCAACCAACAATGCCATAAATTCTCAAAAAGAATCCATTTTAAGCTGACAGATTATAGTTTGTTCCATTCTTTTGATGTTGTGATACCATGCTCACCAAGAGTGATCCCCCGCTATATTGTTTCCGCCATCTTCCCTTCAAATAAAATGTCTGGTTATGTCACTGATATGAGTACAAACACCATGTCTTAGGTCAGTGCTTTGAGATGGCTTCCTAAAAGACCACAGGTCATTTGGAAAGCCATCTCAATATATCAGGTTAACATGAGAACAGACATTCCTGAATACATACATACATTCCAAAATACACCAGATAAGTTTAGAATCATTTAATAGGCACTATCAGTGATTTGCCTAAATCCATAAATAAACTAATTTTCTCGGCGGTTCTCGGCTTTCGCGCCTGCTCGCTATAATTCAAAGTATATAATCTGTGGGCCGCCCCATACCCTTGACCCTGGCACGTGACCTTTGATCTCATCACAACATTGAAGGGGTCGCATGGTGGCACCTCTGACAAACAGTTTGGTTCCAATTGAACTTTCAAGTTTTCCAATTAGATCAATTTTACAATTTTTAGCCATTTTTCATCACTTGACCTCACATGACCTTTGACCTTTCAACCTGACCTTTGACCGATCACATTGAGTGATCGCCTTGTGCAACCATACAGAAGTTTTGGTTCCATTGAAGTTAAACTTTTCAATTGAGGTCATTTAAAAAAACTTAACAATTTTGACACACACATCCACACATACATACACAAACGCACACGATTGCTAAGTGGTCCTGCCGCTAAAGCTGGCGGCCCCAAAAAAAAATCATCAAAAATCAGATTTTTTTGCATTCTGTAACAAGTCATAAGTATCCTAACATACCCTACAAGTGCTATGTCTGAAGCAACCTAATAAGGACAAAATCATACATTTTAGCCATTACTCTCCGTACGGACACTTATTACAACACAAAATTTTAATGGAGATTCGTATCTTTGAGCACCGTTGTTTTCTTCCTTTTCTGTTAACTTTTCAGTTACGAAAATAACCTATATATAAGAATTCTACAGACTTGTCCTTCAATTATAAACTATTCGCAAATTTCAAATATTTTGAATGTTTCAGGTGAATCACTGATAGTGTATTTAAGTACTTTGTTGTGCTGATTGAAAAAATATACATTCTATACATTTCTGCACCCTGTTGCACAATGTACCATTTCCATAAGAAATATAGAGAGCTTTCAAGACTTGATTGACATTACTTCCACACACCTAAAATATTCATTTGGACAGAGCTAATATTAGGCCGGTCAAACTGACCAGTGCACAGAGCTAGACCACTGCACCTATGCACAGTACACAGGGCACTGTGACAGCAGTATCGCTGCCCTGTGTGTTTTGAAATTGCTTGTTTGGGTGGTTATCAACATTGTACATTAAAACCCAAGGGCTTTTTAAGTTGCTGGGAACCCACTGCCACTCATCCCTTTTGATTCATACCGATAGATGCTACCGTTCAGAAATTAAGGACTTGCCTGCTAAATGATCTTGATTATCCTGGATTTTTCAAAGTGTCATATATGATCCAAATCTAGGACATCTACTGATCACAAAAAGTCCCATGATTTTAATTTTGGTCACATTTAACCAGTCAAACAAGACTTGCCAAGTTGCACACTTTCAGGCCTAAGTACCTAATTAGTTTCTAAAAGTGTTAAAATGGACTTATTTATGAGCTCAAATATATTTTCGTTCATTTTGGCTACTTTTTAAACCAATTTCTACAAGCCAAGTACTTGGAAAAGTCCTTAAAGTCCTGGTTATCCAATTTTTAAATTACTAGCAAAAAACTGTTTAAATATGTTCATTTTGATGTAGCAGAGACTTGAAAGATCAAAGAATGTTAAGTTTTTGCTCAAAGGAAAATATTACAAATTAGCATTAATTTGGATGGATTTTTGTAAAAATGGCCTTTTTGTAGTGGAAAATCATGTTTCGGACATGTTTCAGTTGTTCAAAATGGGTACTTTAATTTTGAAAATTAAAGTAATTCATGCTTAATAGTAACTTTTATGTAAAATATGTATTTCAGTATTGAAGAAAATGAAGTGCAAGCATGTTTTAAATGTCTAATTAAAGAAATAGAGCATCTCAATATCACTACTTTGTGCTGTATTTCTTTAATTTGTCAGTTTTGTCCAAAAAAGACCAAGTTTTGCGATATTTCTTTTGTCCATAACTCATGAACCCCTTGACTGATTTTCAAAATTCAAACTTTTTTTAAAGCATTCAATAAGTTCTTCAACATGAGTTAAACAAGAATGCTCTAAAATCAAATTGAAATTTTGGTGTGACAGCCCTACTAACATCCCTCCAATGGAAGAACTACTTTTATGGAGGAATCACAAGAATTTTCCTTCATTTAAGATTGTGAAATTTGTTTAAATGTTCTAACATTTATTGTGACCATTTATTGTAATGTAATCCACCCACCAAGCTGGGTTATAGAGATCACCCTGCCATGCAGGAAGTCACTCTCATGAATATTCATCCTCAGCACAAACACAGCAACCTCTCTTGGTTTGAGCACACTACTGTTTTCTGCCATCCTCCTCTACTAATATTTTAAAACAAGCCGTGCAAGAAAATTTTCCTTAAATTATGCCACATTACTATATTTTACACCAAAAACTAATTATAATCAGGTGTCGAAACAACTATCAACCCGCTCTTTCCACCAAGTTTACTCATTATAGCCCTTTGGAACTCAAGCTTAAAATCGTACACAACAGCCTTAATTTCATAGCCCCAGTTCCGAAACTAATTGGCGGGGACAATTAGCTAAGGCTTATTCCAGCTACACCACTCCCTATGAACTCATGATGGTTTCAGCCTGTAACTTGGAATTATCATTTGGTCAAGAAGGCATCATACTCATCAAATTACATTATATCTAAGGCTCATCTTGGCCCTGTGATAATGATGACCTACCAAGGATGTTGATGACAGATCCTAGATTTTCAAAATTTGAGGAGTCTACCAAGCTATTGAGGATAAGAGGAACCTCTATCTGCTACACTAACTGTATGTGTGATTATACTTATATAGTAGTTGGGGTACCTTACAGGGTTACGGTACTCGCATGCATATTTTCTTTGTTGTGATAATGAATGCCTGTAAATATATAAATTTGTTAACTTTATTAGAAGAAGCCCCACCCAAAAAAATTGCAAAGATTGAATTTTGTTCCTGAGTTAAGAAGTATTCGTGACCTTAACCCACCATCTCATTAAACCATTTTAATCTTACGCCCAATTGTTCTAACCTATCTCCCAGGAGGGAAGGAGGAAGGAAAAAGGGAAGAGGGGAAAGAGAAAAGTCGGAGGAAACTCTGGGTGGTCTCGAAAAACCAGGGGCCCGATGACCGGGGGAATCAATGTGCTAGGCGGTGGGCGGCGGGCTCCCGGACCAGCTATTTCGTGCCCATATGCATCTTGGTTGATGACTCATTGCTGCACCGGGACTTAATGCATTTTCGCACTCAGGGCATAGGAGTTTTTTGCTATTTGGTGGTGGCATTAGGGTTAGTGTGTGATGGGTAGGACCTTAGTACTCTTTGAGTTTGTGGTTCATCACAAATGGCTGAATGTACTGACCTGTGATGGAAACTGATGAATTGAAGCTAAAGAAACCAAGCAAAAAAAAAAGTACACGCTGTCATTCTTTAGGTTAAAATTCCCCAATGTTCACCGTTGCAGACTTTGAAGATGGACGCTGCGAATATTTAAACTTAATCTGGAAAAATGCAATGACATCATGTCTTAATAATGAATGCATATCTTAACCCTCGTCTTACCCAAGCCTTTTTTGTAACACCAGATACCAAAGGGGTGGTAAACACCTTGAGAATTCATTATAAAGCACCTGATGCTTATGATTTTGATACCAGGGGTTAGCTATGGTCCTCCTCTTTCCATTTGATACTACACCTGAAAAATGTTTGGTGTCAAAATAAGATGCTTTACATTTTTGGTAGTACTGTTTCATATAGTCAATCATTAAACCCCTTCAGGAGGTGTTTCTCTCCTGAGACTTTTACAATATGAGGGTAAAGGTGGTGGCCGATTTGAATCCTTGATACACCTTGTCCACACAACGTGATTTTAATAAGACAAATTACGCCACATGAAACTTGTAGAAAGACTTGGCGTACAGAA
This sequence comes from Ophioderma brevispina, assembly GCA_023653785.1. Taxonomy (NCBI): domain Eukaryota; kingdom Metazoa; phylum Echinodermata; class Ophiuroidea; order Amphilepidida; family Ophiodermatidae; genus Ophioderma; species Ophioderma brevispina. Next base: position 19,677 of record JAMKCH010085537.1, read on the forward strand.
ATCTGCCAAGTAAGCACCCCGTAGAGTATAGTAAAAACCCTGAAATTAAAAAAACAATTGATATTGTAATTAGTTTATGGTATTCACCAAAATGTACAAAAGAAAATAAATAAAAAGGGTCATTCATGCCAACACAGTAAAGTGGTTCAGAGCAGCCCGTACGCAAAGGGGGGGGGGGGGGGGGGGGGGGTGTTGAACCCAACCCCCCACCCCCCCCCCCCGCCCCACGGTTGCACACCCCCCCCCCCCCCCAAAAAAATTCCACAAAAATAGTCCACTTTGTGCGGAATTATAAAAAGGCCCAAAATTTAGAGAATTTTTTACAAACCTCAGTCCACTTTTTGATGGGGAAACATCAAAAATAGTCAAAAAAAAAAAAGAAACATTTTTTAGGGGGTTAGATCCACTTTTATCCAAAATTCCACTTTTTTGCGGGTTCTCACCACCCAAAATAAATCGGCATACGGCCCTGGCTCAGAGAGTGTTTTGATTCCACTAGGGAGTCACAAAACAAAAATTCACCATCTATTCAGTTGTTTTATAGAAGCATGTCAAAGTTTGGCAACCTTGAGGGACACTAAGGTCAATTGGGTGGCAGAAGAATGAAGTACCGTTTTTAGGCTGCAATATTTTAAGCAATTAAATCAGGTAGAACTTTGTACTGACACCATAGGGCTACTCACCACTTAGTCTCAAATGAGGAACCCATCATTTGTTGAAACTCCTTTATTTTATAGTGGTTGAAAATTCCTCCTTACTCTGAATAAATTTTATTCATTTCCAGGGGATAATGGGAAGGTGTGGGCTGCTGAAGTATGACTAATTGCTCTAAATGCAAAAGCCTAAGGGGATGGCGGGCTGGTGTAGTGGCCTTCATCCACTAGCCTTTCACCAATACGGCCCAGGTTCAATCCACTGACGAGAGCTGTGTCATACGTGAATTTGGTGCCCTCCATAACACGTTCTCGCAGGTTTTCTCCAAGAACTTCGGTTTCCTCCTGCATGCTAAAATTGGATTTCCTTAAAGCCTTCATTGTCGTTTCTGGATTTAGTGGTGGTGTTGTAGCAGCTAAAGCACTCACAGACGGCGCCAGAGAACTTTGGTGGATTTGTTTCAGTGGAATATCCATATCTAAGTATACCCACTTGGCAAATCATTGTAAAAGCATTGACGAATGAAGGTCAAAACTTCTCGGCAGGGAGTACGCGATCATCGCCGATAGAAGCCAGCCCTTTGTTGACGATTTCATGGCACAGTCAGCTGAACACTACTTTAGTGTCACAAAGATACTTTATTTCAATTCACTTTATTATCATATACACGTTAGGGAAGAAAGCCCAGCTTTAGAAGCAGGAGGAAACCGGAGTACCCGGAGAACATCCTTGAGGTTAAAACCGAGCAGGAATAAAAAAATTGTACAAAACCTGATATTGCTACTGTACTCATGATGCTGGCAGCAACGTTCAACAAAGCCAATCCCACTCCACCGGGAAATCGCCTTACACCAACAACACTCCTTACTATGACGATGTTGAGAGCTATGTACAGCCCTGCTGCAAATCCAATAGCAGAAGCACACACTACGAATACTGCATACTGGTCAGAAATAGAAACCATCGGAAGTGCTAAGGCACCCAGGAAATTTGCAAAGCAGTATATCGTTGTTGAGTGGAAGATCTTTGCATCTATGAAATAGCCATAGCTTGCTCGTGCAAAGAACCCACTAATACCAATGATAGATATCAGAAGTGCACTTTCAAAATCAGGAACGCCAACTCGTTTAGCACGTTCTTTTATGTAAATTAATGCGGTTAGGTATGCAGCACCATTACAAAAGAACATTGGCAAGGTACATGCATAAACACGATTGGTCCATATCAGTGAAATACCAAGGCTATCCAGTGCAACTCTAAATCGGCTTCTTGACGGTATTGTCATTGATTCTCTGTGACTTACAACTACAGTCTCTACTTCACCGATACCATCAGAGGGTATCTTAGTATATGCACAAGACTGAAGAGTATTAACCTTTCCATCTTTTTCACCAAGCTGAGTTGAAATTTCTACATGCTCTATAGTTTTCTGTGATTTTATTGGCTTCATGATGGCACCACAAACCATTACTTGGGCCTGGATACCAGCGATAATCATGATAGCATTCCTCCATGTGTAGTAATTGATAAGACTTTGGGCGATAATGGGAAGAACGATCACCCCAACACTTATCCCTGTTGATGCAATCCCACTGGCAAATGCAAAATTTTGGTGGAAGTACTGGGTGATGATGGTTACACATGCTGCATAGCTGAGTCCACAGCCTAAACCTGCAAAACAAAACAAGCACTAGCTTAGTAAATCCTTGTGGGAGTAGTGGGTGATGATGGTTAGGTTTGCTACATAGCTAAGCCCACAACCTAAACCTGCAAAGTAAAACAAGCACTATACTCCATTTCCCTACCTCCTTGCAGTGATGTCAGTGCAAGATTTGATGGTCGCAGTAGTAAACCACGCGCACGGGCTTTAAAGCGACAGCGTTTTTACACGCACGCACAAAGACGGCATACCTAGATGCATACGTAAAAGTTGCGTCAAGGTTATGACATCACTGCACGGAGGTAGAGAAATGGACTTATAGCTTGGCAATTGCTTATGGAAGTACTGGGTGATGATTATGTTTGCTGCATAGCGAAGCCCACAGCCTAAACATATAAAGCAAAACAAACACTAGGTTAGTAAATGCTTATGGAAGTACTGAGTGATGATGGTTATGTTTGCTGAATAGCTATAGGGTGGGAGCCCGGAAGGTTTATTCACACGAAAAGCACCATAAATGCTGACAACATGGGCTGAAAGGGTCTTCCACAAGCATCGCAAAAATGCATTGCTGCCAGCTCTAAGCCATGGCTTTACAGAGATATATTCAAGATGGCATTCAAAGTTAAAGCCAGAGCTGATAATAATGGAATCAGCACTACATCAGTAAATATTTATGTGAAGAATATCTTACTGAGCTCAATAATTCAATTTCTGACACTTATGAAGTCGTCACTTATTTTAAGGTCAAGATGGCTGCCAAAACAGATAATTTTAGAAAATCCTGATCTAAGAAAAATGTATCGACTTAGTGCTGATAGTGCTAATACCAACTATGGCGTTCACTGTGGAGTGCGGACGCCATCTTGGATTTCTCAGTAAAGCCACAGTGTAGACTCGGCAGCAATGTACTTTTATGATGTGGGTTGAACCATGGAACTATATAAGAGGAAGAAGTGAATCGCGTGTATTATGGAATAGTCCAAGCCCGTAACCGCTTTCTCTCACACTCAGCGCGCCGTGGTCGTTGTTGCGCAAGCACTCTCGCATCGTCACTGTTGGTGCGCAAGCACACGCATATAAACATCTGTGCGTCACGTTATCAGTGTTGCATTTCCCCAGTGTTCCATTGTCTGATCGGCCGATTTTTTCTGCAATAATTATGCGAAAATCAATCGATGGAAGAAACCATGCATCTAAAAAGATTCCTGCATTCCTAATGCACAAAAAGTCTCCCGATGACCCCTGTTAATTTGCTTTGTGAAAAGAGATCTTTTGAGTCCTCGTGATAGGCATGTGTGGCATCACTTTTGTTATTGTTTGTTTTACTCGCCAAAGTATGACGAAAGTAACATACCACGCGTGCTCATAAAATCATTAAGATTTTCCAAATCGACGATACGTAAAACCAAATATGGTGGGCCCAAAACTATATAATGAAGTCGTATGCTCATTATAATAACTTTGGGCACTTGATTTGGTTACGCTGTTTCGGGAAGAATCTTCGGTCTGGTTTATTTAGTCGTTGGGGTTGAACACCCTTTCATCCCATTCGGTCAGCAGCTATGGGCGCTTTTTGAATAACCTACCAAAATCTGGGCTATAACCGGCCTCTTAAGCCCCACCGCCAGAACCTGCAAGCAAACAAGTAATATGGCTTAGTAAAATACTTATGGAGGTACTGATGATGGTTATTATTGCTGCATAATAGAGGAGGACAGAATATCATAGGGGGGCCTTATTTAAGGAGTTCGTTTACCTCCCACTACAGAAAGGTTTGACACCTTTGATAGTTAGTAATGGACCCTCTACATCCATGCTAGTAGGTAGTAGTCTCAAATTGTTTGGTATCACTTTTTCAATAGGGAACGCAATTTAAGTTTACACAAGGGATCAAACTTTTAAAATGCCCCCAATCATGTTTAAATTTATGCCATCATGGCCTCCTTCAGTCGCAAAGCGCTAGGATAACGCGCCCAATTTGAGTCACAGGTTAGGTTAACAGCGACGTCTGTTGGCTGAGAGGCCAATCCTAGAATGCATCTCCTGCCACAGGTGCTACATATGTAGGATGTCACAGCTTGACTATCCCAATGCTTTGCAGCTTTCTTTAGCTCGCTGCTCTCAAACTGGTGATGATCTGTTGTTTCTCCATGCTCAAGGTGTTGCTTCATCACTGCTCTCCTCCAAAGGTTGACAATTGTCAGCAAGTTTCTCCCGCACCCAATGTCGATGTTCATGGTACCCATTCACGCTTACAAATATCCTGTAGCGGAGCATGGGTCGCCCAACTTTCCTCTTGCCAATTAAGCTCAGCATACATGATATCTATCGGTAGACACCGATCCTCCATTCGACGGACATGGCCAAGCCATCGGAGTCTGCGTTGCCTAAGAAATGTATAGATGGTGGGGAGCCTTCGAGTCAAGGAGCTTCTGAATTTTGCACCATGTCCTTCCAGGTGAACACCAGAATGCGTCTAATACAGCGCAGATGGAAGCTGTTGAGTTTCTTCTGATGCCTAAGTAGTAGTCCCATGTCCTCACTGCCATACAGTTAATGTGCTGATGATGCAGGCGTTGGTAAACTGCTGCCTTTGGTCTTAATGGACAGCTCGGATTTTTTTTTCCACACAAGACAGCGTTGTATAGCCGGGCAAGAGTAGCGGCAGCTTTACCAATGCGTTTTCCGATTTCTGCATCAAGAGACAGACTGTGTCACTGATGGTGGAGTGGACCCTGGTATTTGAATTCCTGACAACCTCAAGTGTGTAATTGTTGATTGTGATGACAGTGGTTCTTGGGCATCTTGGGCAAGGACATTAGTCGTCTTCAAACTGATGACAAGTCCGAAGTCCTTACAAGCCTGTGAGAAGCGATATATGAGCAGCTGAAGTTTCCTTCTTGAATGTGAAGTAATGGCATTCATTACTTCACATTCCATAATTATGCCATATTGTCCAGCTATCCATAAGGATTTCTAAAATGTATAGTTTGTACACCTACGACCATTGGTTTTGGAGTTATAAGAGTAAAAATGGCGTTTAAAGTGGTCAAAAAGGTCAATTCTCGATTTTGTAACAGGGGTCAACATAAAAGTTAATCTGATTATTTTTAAAATACTTTCCAAGGTATGGCCTAGGTAAGAGGACTCCTAAAGGTATAGCTGTATTATGTTAATGCTTACTTACGGAGATCGGGTCAAGAGGTTAACAACCAAGTTGGGGGTATATGTTGACCTATGACCTATTTGTCCCATAAACATGTAACTAATGCATTGCAGTGGTACAAACTATTCTTATTTGGACTCATTAACAAACCCGAACCCGACCGGTCCCTTTGCCGACCGACGGCCCACAGTGCAAACGAACGGCAATCATTTTTTTTTTAACGGCCAGATGCAACAGAGCCAAAGTTTTGCGATTCATTGCAACTCGGCCGTTTTTCCCGGCACAGTGAATAAGTTAGCGTAAATTCAATAACGCCCAGATGCAACGAAAAACCTCGCGTCATTTTTCCCCGGAAGACGCCCCAGATGCCAACGAAAAACCATCGCGTCATTTCCCGAAAGACGGCCCATATGCCACGAAAAGTCATCTCTCCATTTCCGAAAAGACGTCCCCGATGCAACGAGCAACATCTCGCGTGCGAATCAATAAAAACAGGGTAATAAATAATAAATAATAAATAATGGATGGCGTAGTCTGCACACTGATCTGCATGAATTTGTAGCTTATAGTTCGCCAGTCGTGAGTGGCGCAATTACGCTACATCATAGTCGTTCTTGGCGCTATTATGCTACTTCATGCTCCGGTTTACGTCATGAATTACGTTTATGCATAATAAAAATAGCTTATCGAAATGGTGCGGCTACCACCATCGAGAAATCGAAATTGTCTATGGGCATTTTTTACACAGTGTCCCCGCGCTGATGAAAAGCAAAAAAATTGCGCCTTCTGCGGGCAAACCGTCCCGAAATGCATGAAAAGCATCGCATCACATTTCTTGAATGACGGCCCAAATGCAACGAGGAACATCGCGTCATTTTCCGTACAACGGCCCAAATGCAACGAGCACATCGCCGTCCTTTTCCCGGAAGACACCCCAAATGCAACGAAAACATCGCGTCATTTAATCGGTACGAACGGTCCAGAGCCAATGAGGGCCAATGAGAGTCATTTTGCGCGACCAAAATAGTTGTTGAACGGCCGGATGCAACGAGAAACATTTCCGACCGGTACCCACACGTTTTTCGTTGTCGTCTCATTGCATCTCGCCGGCGTTAGGGTAGCTAGATGAACAACTTCCATAATTTCATTTTTCAACAAAATTTGGGCAACTTCCGATTTTGACCCTGTACAAATAGAATGACCTTTTTTTTACCATTTTATATAAAGCCATTTTTATCCCTATACCTAACTCCAAAACCATTGGTAATAGGATGGTACCAACTATACATTTTTGGCATCCTATGACTAGACCGACAATATGGCGTACATTCAACATGATTGGGGTATTTAAAAGGGGTTTGACCCCTGTGGTAAACTTAAATGGCCCCTATTGAAAAGTGACACCACGAATTTGAGATTACTACCTACCTAGCGTTGATATAGAGGTCCATACTAACTACCAAAGGTGTCAACCTTTTCTGTATTGGAGGTGTAATGATGTTTTGACCTGGGTCCTAGCTCCCCTCCACTAATATACACCATGCTAAAACAAAACAAACACTAGTCCCTAGCCAATTAATACTTGTGGGAGTAGTGGGTGATGATGGTTATGTTTGCTGCATCTGGGACAGAATTGGTCACCAATGACTGGCGCAATTAAAGGAGATCCTGTATCAAGAATAACTTACATAATCTACGCTATAAAAACAATTTATTGAACACATATGGATGGTTTTTTCAAGGGAAACGGAATATAATAACCAAAAACAAGTTAAAAGCATTTTGTCCTGACCATGGCGCTATTTGACATTCGCCGGTACTCTATATGGGATATGTATTTGTGTTATTCGGTACGGACGGCACAGTATGTCATACATCTTCACACATGATGCCTTTTCATAATGTGTATTTCCTATGGGATTATGACCTAACGTGCCGGTCGTATCGCATAACACGTTATGCCACTACGCGAGTTTTAATGTCACAGGTCCAAGACCTAGATGGTTTTTGAATTCATTGTTACGGTTATATAATTCCGTTTTTTCTATGAAACCCTCCAGATGTGGTCAATAATTAAGTGTATATTGTTTAAGTAGTTAGTCGTTTTGCGGGTTCTCCTTTAATTAAAGGTGACTCAGAATTTCCCGAGGATGCGCCCTCAATTTCCTTCCAAAAAATTGTATTTTTGTGCGATTACAATAATGCTTGTCCATATACTAATCATTGTGTGAAATTGCTAACTTAAATCGAATCTTCATTAGAAAATCACAACTTTGTTATAAAATTCCGATCCGGAATTTTGTGTTATAATACACAGTATCCAGGGACGTACTACTACACATAAATGTTTACTGCATCAAAACAACAAATCCGATTCCATCTCAAATTTCGAATTGGTGCATTTAGTACTATCTTTAGCTCTATTGACTATTTTTCATTATTACCAAAAAATAATATTTCGAATCTCTGAGTCAGACTTTAATGGCAGAACAAATATCTACAGTGAATTGACAAACCTTACGTGTAGACTTTGCTCAGCTAATTCTGTCCCTAACTAAGAAAATACAAATTGGGTATTTGCACAGGTTCCTCAGTTTGTGGTTTACTGACCCAAGTTTGTTTATTAATGGCAATTTATTTCTGGCCTAAAAAATGAATTTTCAGGCCCCTTTAATTGGCCCGATAACCTATGACCTCAATCTGTGTACACCTCATATGAACCTTTGCCAGTGTTCTTCTGAGTTGGTTGCACATTGGCACAAACTTTGGGTTTACAGAGAAATTTACGCAACTTTTAACCAAAATGTTATTATTTATATTCTATAAGCCCAAACACGAATACAGAAATAACTTGAAGTGCTTGTTCCAATCTATTTGTGCCCCCCCCACCCAAACTTAACCCAGATCAATTCATGTAATGAAAGACCGTATTTGTCTTATTGTCGTCCTGAAATTTTCAGCCTTCAATCCATTTCTTTCTTCCAAGATAGAGAACAGAAACTACAGTTTTAAAATGTTAACCATCAATATTTAGTGAATACTATGGTTATATAGTGAATAGGGGATTGCACAGCAGCATGCATGCTTCTACCTAAAACCACAATTTTTTTCCCACGATACCTGGTGGTGAGTGTGTGCATGTGCCATGGTCATATCAAGTAGGACAGGACAGACAACATTGAACAGGCAACCTTTAAAACAGTGTGGAACCAGGGTGGAAAAGGGATGGGGAGAGTGCCTCCCACGAGGGACCCTTGCCGCCCATCAATGAACTGACAGTGTCTATGAAAGGACCCCAAATTTTGCCCCCTCAGGAAATGCCTCAGCACCCCTTATGCCCCCCCCCCCCCAGTTTACCAGGTCCTGTTATACACTTGCCTTTAAAGTGCAATGAAAGATTTCACATATCGTGTCCCGAAAGAAATGAAGTACTGTTTTTTTTTGCCCCTGATGTAAAGGCTTTCCATCAAAAATATCCCCATCTGAAAGGATTAATAAGCTAAGAATATTTCTTAAGTACAAAAATTGTGAATTTCTATTCTAATTTCGTATAGGATCAAATATAAATGCAGCCTATGTTTATATTGAATATAAGTCAAATCAAATCAAATTTTTCCTTTCTTTGTTAAGACATTCTGTAAGGCCAAATACAAGAAAATTATGACACAATATTTGGGTGCTTCAAAATTTCTTGCTGCACCTTTAAATATAGTTTGAATGACTCTCTGACCTGCCACAATGTTACAGGTGAATGTCCAAAGACAGCATGCTATACCTGTATGTTTTAGTGAATGATGGATTGAATTTAGTATTTTTTCAACCCACATCCAACTTCGAGGCTCTGCCATTCAAGGGTGGTGGAACAATACCAAAATTCGTTCCGTGAATGATTCCCCCACCTTCATCAGGGCACTGTGAAGAACAAAGTACACTTCCTTGCAAAGGATGTAATGAAGAGACGCAGGGGGGTAATAACCACCACCGCCAATAAAAGGTGACTGACACCATAATATATCGAGGGCGCAGATAAAGGAGCTGAAAATTGGAATGGTCAGGAAAATAAACATTTTAAAAGCATTTTTGTGAATCGCAATTAATCGTAATTGAATCGTAATTTTTACTGCCATTTTATCGTGTCCTAATAGATCCTTTGAATGATAAGAGAGAACTTCTTCTTCAGTGCATCATGCTTTTGTAATATAACTTTGTTATTTCTGACTCTTTTACAACAGTGGGCTAAACATGTACAGGGGCAGAGTCTGAACCTCATGAAAGAAGGGGCCACACATATATTTGCTTTATCTCCACAAGGTGTGGGGGTGACTTGATTTGCTGGTAAACATTAAAACCAAACAGGGCTTTTGATCCGCATACAATATACAGGGTGTCCCAGAATCTCATCAGTACCCATCGCTACTCGCCAATGTTTTATTTTTTCAAAAAATCAATGAACATTAGGTAAGCTGGTTTAAAAATGTCCAACTCATTATCTTGTAACCTTTCATAAGAATTTTGAATCGTTAAATGGGTACTATCCCCATGAAAATACACTCAATTGTGTTCGAGGTGCTTTGGGCAAATGAAAAAATGCATGTGGTTGTTATCCCTCGACTTACCAGGCCTTTTTTGCATCAACTTATCCTCTTTTGGAAATTTCTTATTAAGCACTTGATACTTTTTGATTTTGGTACCAATAGAAAGCATGGTCTTCTGCTTTCCTTGATACCAAGATAAGTACCAGCCTGCCCTTTATGGCATCACATTGACGTCAATAAAAGACCATTAGGCAGTCAAATATTGTCAATTTTTCAGAAAACACAGTGCACAATTGGCGAAAATTCAATTTGCATTGCACCAAAATATTAGGACTTTTTTTGAAGCTGGTTTTTGGCTCTAAATCATGGCAAAAACAGCTTTATATACATACAAGGATTTTAGTGCTTTACCTCTCAGAAAGTACAAAGAGAATAGGCCTAATTCTTGTGTGGCAACCACTGAGCTTTACTGTCTAGCGAGGTTTATGACACATTTTGACGTCGTACTGGGCACATTAGTATAACCCAGTTTGTATCGAAGAAAAAGGAGGACCACAGCTCTATTGTACCGACAATCACCTTTTTAAGTGTTAATAACGAATTCCCAAAGGGACTAAAGCATGTTGTAAAAAAGCGTGCCAGGACAGGGTAAAATACACATTCATTTTTTTTCAACTTAACCCCAAAGGAATGAATCCATCACCTCTAACACAAGTGAGTGTATTTTCACTTTGGTTATTCCGATTTTCACGATTCAAAATTCCTATAAAGGTTACGTATAATTTGGATCTTAAAACCAGCTTACCTATGTTATTGATTTTCTATGGAAAAAAATAAAACATTTGGGTATCGATGGGTACTAATCAATTCTGGGACACCCTGTGAGATCCATGTCCCCCTCCCAAAAAAAATCTGCCCCTCTTTTGTAACGATGCCTCTATTTCAAAATCCAAATGAAATGCTGTAACAGAAGAAACACATGGGCTGGCTAGACTCAAAAAATTGTGATCGTTGTCTTTGAGATTAATTAACCCTAACACGTCGCAAGTCGCTTTCGACAAGACGCCCCACGCAGCAATAAAAATCACTCCAACGTATCTCCTTAAGTCCCAACCGCAATTAAAGGTGCAATTTAGCTTTGCATTGCAGTGCGCCATTTTCCCTCCAGCAAAAAACCCGGAAATAGTGTTGAATCCACAATGCAATATTGCAGCAATGGGTCTCCTGAGACGAAGAGACTTCCCACCAGCAACTTGTACAGTTTGGATTTCAGCACTCCTGAGGGAGAGCATCACATGGCAATGCAAGGCACAGCTTTTTTGTTCAACGTTACTTCGTTCTGGGTTCAGGATTTCGAAATTGACCTTGACACATCTGCCAAATTGCGAAGATCCAAAATACACTCAACGTCTGGGGAGAACCCATAAGCACTTTGGGAATGTAGTGCTTGGTGGGATATAAAATGACGACCGGGAAAAATACTTGTAAAACTACTAGTCCCTTTACGACGATCTTCTGAGGGGAAAGCAGCCCAGTGGCAATTCACAGCAATGGATGTCCTGAGGGGAGAACTCGCAGCAGTGCTAAAAGATGAAATAGTTCCCAAAGTCAATCGGCAGAATTTCTGACAAATGACGTTAAGTCAATTGCTGGTTGTTGCCATTCTGACGTGTTAGGGTTAATAAATATTTTATCAAGTAACTATGGTCATGCTGACATAGCTTAACACCAAATCATTTTGTGGTCTTTCAAAGTGGTCCATGCTAGAATCTTGCTCCTAATGATATCAATAATTGTGTGAAATTCCAAGCATTCCAAGAAAAGAGTGCAACCCATGAAAGAGTTATGTAAAAGGTAAATTTAATCACAAACTCACCAAGTACTACAGTGCGAGTCAAAAAGAATAGGACCGTGATTATTTTTTTTCAAAAAAGTAATTGAGCTTGATAAAGAAAGTTTTACATATTTGAAACAAGCATGTTCTTCTGCTCATTAGAAAAAAAGAACCACCGAAATTCATCATTCCTAACCATTGTTATGCCTGTTTTGCCGAAAGAACCCATTTATCCAGCTGTCCACGGAATGCTGAATGCTTTGAATATGTGCGAGTACCTGGGGAATTATTGGGTCATTGAAACGTATGGTACCTGGCAGTCCTTCGTCTTCCTGATACTTCATGTTGTCGTTTCCTGATGGTTCCATAGTCATGGAATTTCCTGACCATTGCTATAATAACTTTTTGCAAGGTGTACGGTTTGCTTGCGGGAACTGCAAGGCAAATTGTCTCTGAGCCTCAACGGGAGAATGGGTCTGCAAGTAAGTTTCAACAATAAAAGCTTGTTGTACATCTGGATATGGAGGGGCCATGATACCTTTCCACCAAGATGCCATGTTAGTTTTGAAAATATCTTCAGATTTGTTATTTTATTAATTATTGATTTTGTGCAGACCATGCTAATCTGTTTTTGAAACTCGCGGTTTTAAATCTCATTTACATTTCAATGACCCTGTCATTTCCCAGGTACTCAGGTCAGGTTCTTCAGGCCAGGAGGCCAGGAGGACCTGCTACTGGTATCCTGTACGGGCAGTACCTACCTGTCCTCGGCCGGGTTGTCGGCGGCTAAACCGACTCCCCCATCAGGTTTTTTGTTAAGAAAAGGAGGAGGGTAGCTGGTTACCCCGGTAGAACTAAAAATAAAATCTACCTGTAAGAGCGCCAGCTCTGGAGAGTTAAAGGCGGTCATCCAGCACTTGCTTTACATGCTGCCGTGCATTTGGGGGAGGGAATACCCAAGAAGGCTAGGGCCACCGCCGATAACAGGTGGTTCGGCGTCAGGAAGGGCATCCGGCGCTTTAAAAACCGACTCAAGACATCTCAGAAGACAATAAAGAGGGCACCAACCAGCCGGGAAAGGTTGGGGGGGGGTGTCACCTACCTACCATAAGAAGAAAAGTTTTGTGAAAGGAATCACCCGGCGTGCAAGCGTTGCTGTCATGAAGGATTAAACCTGACGAGCGGCTCGGGTGAGGTTGGAGTCTGAACTGGGGGAGCAATGAGAGTGAGAGGGAAGGGTGGTGGAGATTTGCGAAGAGTTAAGGAAGAGGAGAAGGTGATGTGTGTGGTGTACAGGAAGTGAGGTGGAGAGGGGAGGGGGCTAGGATGGTGGGAGTTGAGGGAAGAAATATAGTTGTGGTGGGCAGGAAATACGGACGGATTGGGGGGAGTGGGACTATGTTAGGGAGGAAAAACTGTTCGGCTGTTGAGAAGTTAGCTCAGGAACGTGGGAGTGTTGAAGATGATTTATTGCGAGTGGAGTAGTGGGGAGAGATAGGAGTGGTTTGTGTATGATGGAGTTGTGTCAGAGGGTGTTCGATGGTAAGGAGGAATGCCGGTGGAGTGCTGTGGAGTGTGGTAGTTCCCTCTTTAAGGGAAAAGGGGGATGAATGAGCTGTGGTGCGTATAGTGGTGTGAAGTTGTTGGAGCAAGCGATGAAAATTGTGGAGAGGGTACTAGAGAAACGAAGTCGGAGGATTAGTGAAAGTGGATGAGATTGCAATTGGTTTTCTGGCAGGCAAGGGAACGATAGATGCAGTGTTCATTTGAGAGGAGTTTGCAAGAGGAATATCGAGCAAAAGGAAAGAAGGCTGTATATGGCTTTGTGGACCTGGAGAAGGCCTTTGATAAAGTACCGAGGAAAGCGATGGAGTGGGCGATGAGAAGAGGGGTACGAGGGGTATATCAGAAGTTGGTGGTTAAGAGCAGTGATGAGTCTGTATGAAGGAGCAAAAACAAGAGTTAGAGTAGGGTAGAGTTGTCTTGAGGAGTTGGAGTTTGAGTGTGAAGGTGGGTGTGCATCAGGGTTCTGTGTTGTCGCAGTTGGTGTTTGCAATTGTGGTTGATGTGGTTAAAGAGAGTGCAAAAGAAGGGTTGATGAGGGAGAGCGGTATGTGATGATTGATTTAGTTTTAATTGTTGTGCGACATGGAGGTTGTGAGGGAGAAGTTGGGAAAAGTGGAAAGAATGAATTTGAGAGTAAGGCATGAAGGTAAACCGGGGGAAGACTAACTAGTGATGGTTGCGTGAGTGGGGAGGAGGGGGAGGTGTTAGTGGGTAAGGTGGACCCATGTGGAATATTGGTAAGAGGGTGAGGACAAATTCAGTGTGGTGTGAGAATTGTGGGAAATGGATTCATGGGAGATGCACAACGATGAAAGAGAGTGACCCCCAAGTTTGCAAGAGAACTTTGTGTGTGGAAAAAAAGAAGGACGATGCAAGAAGGGAGTTGAGGGTAGTGGGGAAGAGGTGGCAAAAGTTGTGTGACGATGTGGAACAGTGAAGGAGTTCACTTACCTAGGTGACAAGATTAGTGCGGGTGGTGGTGGATGTGAGGCGGCAGTGACACCAGAGTGAGGTATGGGTGAGTGACGTTGAGAGAATGTGGAGCGTTGTTTTGGGAGAGATTCCTTGGAAGATGAAAGGGATGATGTACAGGAGTTGTGTGAAATCAGTGATGCTGTATGGGCGTGAGACATGGTGTCTGATTGAAAATGAGATGGGGATTTGAGAAGGGCGCGAGCCAAGAGGAGCAATGGTGTCAGTTTGAGAGCAATGTGTGGTGTGAATGAAATTTGATGGATAGGAAGAAGACCGAGGAATTGATGCAGATGTGCAGATGGTGGGTCTGGAAGAGGCGGATGACAGACTGGCGAAGGCGAAGAATGTGTAAGATGGTATGGGCACGTGCTGAGGAAAGATGTGAGGAGCATGTTTTAAAAATGCTTTTGAGTTTTTTAGGTGGTGGTTTGGGAAGAGGGGCAGACCAAAGAGGAAATTGGAGGAAGAAAGGGAGGAGGAGAGGGAGAGTAAGAGGGTCTGGGTTGGTGTTTGAGGATGGGGGGGATTCGTTTTGAATCGGGCGGCAAGTGGAAGGATGGGAGTAAGTAAGGGCAATTGCTACGAATGAGGTGAATCGGCCCACCCCGGTTTCGGGGACACAAACCGGATTTAAAAACTTTGGTTGTTTACTACTACTACTACACATATAAGCAGTCAGCATTCCGTGGGACAGCTGGATAAATGGGTTCCTTCGGTTAAAACAGGCAAAATGCTTAGGAATGATGATTTTGGTGGGTCTTTTTTTCTACTGAGCGGAAGAAGAAGAAGACCATCTTGCTATCGAATATGTTATGTAAAACTTTTTTTGACACGCTCAATTAGGTTTTTGATAAAAATAATCATCATGGTCCTATTCTTTTTGACTCCAAACTGTATAAAATACGATATACAAGATATTACATCTCCATCACCAAACATGCACTACTAAAATAAAAATAATGGTCGGCTGTTGTTCGCGGTTTGTAAATGATAGGACTCATATCTTTGACCTTGGCGTGTGACCTTTTACCTCATCAAAAAAAGAGGGATACAATTCGTTGCACCTACGGACTCACGTTTGGGCAACTGAACTTTTCAATTGAGTCAATTGACATGTCAGACCATTTCCACTTGCCCTCACATGACCTTTGACCTTGGCATGTGCCTTTGCTTTGGCCATGGGACTTGACTGTGGCACGTGACATTTGCAAGTGACTTTTAACCTTGGCATGTGACCTTTGACCGTGGCATATGACCTTTGACCTTGGCATGTGATGTGACCTTTGACTGGGCACATGGACTTTGCACGTGACCTACTTTGACCTTGGGAAGTGACCTTTGACCTGGCATGTGACCTTGGCATCATCAACAAGGACGGATCCGATATAGTACTTCAAATCCATCGAAGTATGCGGATATCAAATAGCAAATGTTAACCCTTTTTCATAACAAAAGACAAACACGTGGACAAAGTGATACCTTGTGTCTTCATGTCATAAGTATACTAAACCCTAACAAAACTAATCTCACAAAAGCTCACAGAAACTGATTGAGGGAAAATCAACACAGTCCAGAAAGTGTGATGACCTATCAAACCAAGACTCATAGGGCACGAAAAATGCTGGAGGGCCAGAGACACCGATGTAGCGTGCTAGTCGGGTAATGGGAAGGGGTTCGAATCCCACTCTGAATTTGCGACTTTTTTTTCCCCTCTTCCTTCGCTCCTTCAGTCCCTCCTGGGAGATCGACGTGGGGTTAGGGTTTAGGGTTTTAAGGCTAGGCCAACAAAAATGTATGTCAAACGGTCTTTTTAAAAATCAATCTACCAGGACGCCAATGAAAAATATGTCCCCCACAGGTTTCCTGACCAACTACCTGAGTAACTGAAGACATAAATCAATCAACATCGGATCATCGGAATTAAATGGTCTTATAGAAAAATGACCATAAAATCAAAACCCCCTGTATCAATTTAGTCAAAAATGGACTATGGTAAGGATTGGACTCCCTCCACAATTTTTTGCAGTTTCAAGACGGAGCCAGATTTGTTTTAAGTTGGTTTGATTTATTTTTAAAAAATTCCCTAATTTTTACAATAAATAATGTTCCCAGCCAAAATGGAAGGTGCTTTAAGCTTAAACTTTAGTAGTAGAGATGTGTATATAAAAAAAATACCTAAAAATTATCACGTTGGCTTTTTTTAATCACGTGTTTAATTCTTTAAAAAAAATTATTTTAGGGAAAAATTTAATTTAGGGAAATTAAAAACACCTATTATTTCAAATGAAAAAACTCAACTGCAAAAAATCCAACGTGAGAATTTTCTAAATTTTTTGATTCCTTTCATCGGATCACTTTAGTCATCACCAAGGGAGTGTAGTTTCTTCTACGAAAATTATGAAAACTCAAAAGTGGGTAATTCAGTATTTTCTAGAAAATATTTTCTTTTTTAATGTTCTGATTTAGTAAACCACTGTCTTTTGTGTTTGAGTGCACAATACAGAAAAAAAAAACAATTGTATGGATTTTTTTATATTTCTTTACCATTAAAACAATCAATCGTATAACTCCAAGCAATTACATGAGAAATAATTGAAAACAATGGGTAGTTTTTTCACAAAATTTTGCCCGCATTTGGTCTTTTCTATACTACTCTGCCAAAATCAGCCCGCTGTACAAAGTCTATGGGAATTTGGAAACGCATTGTGACATATCTAAAACCGCCTTTTTTGGAAAAAATTAAAATTTGGCACACTTTTCTTTCACCATACCAATATTTCAATGAGAATTTTCAACCAAGATCTGGGCCATCGAAGCCGTAGCCGATAATCTACCTTAAGCGTTATTCTGTATTCTATTACCTCTGCTTGCCCTATTATTGAACATGCAGCATTCTAGATTGTCAGTTTACTGCCCATTATTCTGCAATAATGGTTCGTCCAAGGCATGTTTCCTCATTATATCACTCTTTTTTCGGTAATAAATAGAAATAAAGGGTTTGCAGTATTATTTATAGGCTCATCATGTATCCTCGGCCGGAAAAAATAAAATAATGGCTGGCTGCGCCTCGTCCATTATTTATTTTTGTTCCGACCTCGGACACATTAATTCGACCAACTACTGCATCACCCTTTATTCCTTAATAACTTCAGGTCCATTGCACAAACGTGGAAAGGTCCACTTTTGCTGAAATTTTTGCATAAAGGAGGTCAAAAATTTAAGCAATTTGACAAGAATGTTCCCTTTTTGTGATGAGGATGGCCCCATTCCAATGTCAAACATTCGAGATGTGCACCGCACGTCGTGGATTTTTTCCGCTTTAGTGTGGTGGTAGACAACCTTGCGAGATATGAAAATCCTTTATTTGAGTTCATCCATTTCGTTTTCCCGCTAGAGCAATTGGAATTTAGGGGGGTCACCAACAAAAGTGCCGCCCCTGTGAAAGACTTATGTTGAAAGGGTCACAGATTAGTAATGGCGCCCTCCACAACTTTGAAATCATACCTAAGGGAAATATTTGGTGTAGAATTCCAAATCTGGCCATCAGGAGGTTCATAAGCGTCATCAACGCAGGGTTCGCCAGTTTCTTCCACCGGCGGAAAAAACCGCGGTTTTTTCCGTGGTTTCTTCTTCCCCTCTTTTCTTCTTCCATCTGAAAGCGGCCGAAAAACTAAAAAAGTTCATTTAAAAAATTTCTATTTTAAATAAATGGCTACATTTTTGGTTTATATTATACAGTGAATGAAATAGTGGAAATAATTCAAACTAACCATTCAGGGATCCCCACCCCCCCCCCCCACCTCACCCAGGCATTGCATAATTAAACTTTCACATTTATCACAAGGCCTAAATATAAAAAAATACTGGAGAAACTGATTCCTCACTTTTCACAGAGCCAACACCACAAGGCCAATCAGAGTCTCCTTGTAAAGACTTGCACACTTCAAAAATATGTTATAGTCTCCCTAACCCATGTTCTCCCACTAAGCATTACAAAAACGAACACTTAATGGTTCTGCTTTATGATTTGTATTTTAAAATTAACAAATTTGCCATACAGATTTTTCAATTGTTTGCATCTTCATTCAACTTGATAGTATAAATGTGCACATGGAAGACTTGGTAAAATGTTACAACTTTATCATCTGTATAATTTGATAGCAAGTCAAAACAAAAAATTGTGACAAATTTACTATATCGTGCAAAGTCTACGAACATGCTATAAACGTTTTTTTTTTTACACTTGTAAATTAGTTTGAATTAATTTTTAAAGTAACTAAAATAGCCTGATGATTTGGAAGTGCAAAGCAATTGAATATGGTGAAATTCAGTATGTTGTTCATAATACATTTCTTTCATTTCTCAGTTTCTTCTTCCACTTTCTTCCAGTTTCTTCCCGCTCTCAGCTGCTTCTTTCCGGAAGAAACTTGAAGAAAGACACCTTTTTTTTTTAAAATAATTTTTCAACTTCTGCTTCAGTTTCTTCCTTCTTCCGGAAGAAATAGGTTTCTTCCGGAAGTTTCCGACCCCTGATGCCGTGTTTACTTTGATAGTTAATGAGGCCTCAAATATGCGCCTTTGTTCATTCGGGGGGTCTGGGGGGTCATAACTCCAAAAGTAAGAAAATTTTTCTGTCCATCTTTTTGGTCTCAGAGTTGACAATAGTAACAACTTTAAACCAATAAAATTATAACACTTAAAAAATAATAAGCGGGGTTACTCCCCTTGAAATGGTATTGTCTTTTTCACACATTTTGACCCCCCTTAACCCATGTTGGCATCCGAACCACCCCTCTACTCCTATAGGTTGAAGATATATCATACACAACCTTCCTTGAAAGAACTAGCTTGGTGTCGTAATTTTTTTCACAACAAAATACACATCAAAGTTTACCACACAAAGGTATACGTGAACCAGAGGTCATTGTCCATGCACAGTGTATATCACCATATACTTTCTATGGGATATCATCAAAAGGTTCTTGTGCTGAAAAGATGAGACATCACTTCACCAAGCAGGTTCTTTCAGTCAAGGATAGGTCTTTGATGGTGTTCTTCAACATATCTGAAGTAGTGGGTGATGTCATATGTCAACACTGATTTTCACAGGGGGGCCAATATACTCCAACTGCAAAATTAGGATTTTCAATAGGCGTAACCTCACTTATTACTTCCTAAATGCCTTATGATATATTGGTAGAAAGTCCCTTCCAGTGTGACTCTCAATTAACAAGAAAATGACATTAAAAATATTGTTACTTACGAGTTCTGACCCCCCAACTTGGTCCCGATAAAGATATTGCATTTTTTACAACAAAACACCCAAATAACTTTAAAAGTAAAGGGGCTATCACATTTTTAATGCCAGATTTGAATTCTCCTACACACACCTAAAATTCCCCAGATAGTGATTTTCAAAGTTGGGAGGGTTTCCCTTTATACAATGTTTACTATGGCCCTCTCAAAATCTGTCTTATCCTCGCTCAGCATTTTTAATGGTGACCCCCCCCTAAATTTCGGAATGTTCCTGTGGGAAACGAAGGGCGGTATGAAGTTCAAAATTTCGTGATTTTCATTCCTCATCAATAATCTATCATCACACCGAAAAAAGAAAAAAATCCATGACATGCTGCGGTGCACAATCTTGAGTTGTTTGACATGGAATAGCCCAGATGTTCAACAAGTTCGAAAAAGGACCATTTTAGGGGGGCTAGGTCCACTTTCTTAAAAAAGGTCCACTTTTACCAGGTCCAATTTTTTGAAGTCCCACACCCCCCCCCCCCCCAAATAAATCCTTCATATGGCCCTGGCCTCAGTCATGTATGTGTGCTGATGTGCAGATTCAACAACTTTCAAGAAGTAGAGAATTTCTGTCCATTTCTGTCATTTCAGTAATTAAAATAGTGTATTTTATGTTATGGGAAGTAAAATTGATTTTGAATGTAAACTTCTGAATCTGATTTCTCACCAGTTGATAACATAACTCCTAATACTGATGACGTCAACCAACCAAGTACACTGCTACCATCACCAGGCAAGTCTCCTGCAAAGGCGTTCTTCCATTCCACATAGAACACACCCATGGAACCAGCAAATCCATGAGTTAAGGCTTGAGTCACAAACGCTGCCAACAAAATAGGCCAATGGCGGCCCTCGCCCTTCATCTATAGTAAACAAGAGGACATTTGATGAATAATTAAACAGTTAAAATTATGGTGGTTGCATGCTTGATCGACAGTTGGGGTTTGAATCCTGCGAAAATTAATAAATAAATCAAAATTTAACATGTGCAAAAAATGGGAAGAAAATTAGAAAATGGACAAATTTAGTGCGCTTTCCTGCCAGACAGAACCATATCAACGTGCAAAGGAGATGTGAGTTACTCGCAGCAACTCTTCACATGGGGGTATGTAGATGCCTATTTCAGAACCTACACCATCCTTCAATATGCAGATGGCTTGCAAATTCATAGGGTGGTGGTGGCACAATTCTTTCCGAATTGAGTGTTGTGCCAGTCATTTCATATTTATTCAGCACTCATAAACATACTGGCATGTTTTACGATAGAGGGGTCCAAATCTTCCCGAGTTTACCTAAAATGTGTAATTTCAAGTATCAGATGTAATTTTGGGTGATTTTACCAGTTTTAATTGGAAAGTTCTGAGCAAAGACACACTCCAAAAGTAAATTTGGGCAAAGAATGTAATTTTTAACTGAAAATCTCCTTTTTCTTACTGCAAACGTTACATATTTATGGACACAATATATGTCCATCAAAAGTAACATATTTAGCAACAAACATGATGATTTTTTACCTACTTTTTGTGAGAGGATTTGATTTTTTGATAGATATGTTATGTATTTTAGGTCACTTATTCATATCAAGACAGTTTTCAAACTATCCTGTTTTCAGATAAATTTCTACAAACAAAATACTGTTTTTCAGGCAAATGTTACATTTGATGGACAAAAATGGAAAAATTGTGTCCATTAAAAAGTGTAACATTCACCTCTCAAAAAGTCTCATATCTTGAAAACTACTTATTGCAGGCAACTCAAATTTCTACCAGATTTTGCTTTTGTGAATTTCTTGAGTTTAAATAGGTAAAACAACTGATAAGGCCCTTGAAACTCGATTATTAGTTTCTTGTCCCCCGCCCGCGTTATGATTTTTGGGCCGCGTTAGCGGCCGAAAATCTGAAAATAATTCATTATTTGAAAAATTCTGTTCAAGCATCACCTTTTCAATCGATATTGTAATTTTGTGGTAGGAAACCTGTCTCGGAAGTCTCGGAAATGAGTCTAAAAATAGACCCAATATTGTTCGTATTTCGTCGATCCCCTGTATAGGTTCATTTCACTGTAAAAATACGCAAGTAGCCAAATAATGAATAATGAAATAGTTCCCTCATTATGGGCTGAAATAAATGTGACGAGAAACTCATAATTGAGTTTCAAGGGCCTAAAGTGGCTAAACAAAAATTATACTGAAAAATGTGTTTTCTACATAAGGCCAAACTACTGGACCCCTTCTCTCGTGAAACGTGCCTACTAATATTGCACATTGATACAAAATATATTAAAAGTTGCACCAAAATGAGAAATAGCACTAAACGCCAACATGGCAGAGGAATTTAAGCAGACCATGTTAAAGGTGCTTGTTCTGATTTTGTCTATTGTGGTCTCTACTTGATATGAGAGCCTGGCACTTGATCGAGAAACTCTCTCAACTGCGCCAGTTGACGGATAGAGACCGAGAGAGTGTAAATTCGGTTGGGCCTGCGTTGCAGAAAAATTCGACGATGGACTTTGATGTAAATTAGTTTCTCGCCAGTCGACTGCACTTGCAAAGACTAAACTTAGCTTCCAGATCGGATTAACTTTTTTCACCGAGGATGCTTAAGCATGGATTAACCGGTCATGTTTTGGTTTAACTTTCCGCCCATTTCTGGTACCTTACGACTTCTAGCCGTAATTAATGCAAGTGGCCTTTACGGTTAGAATATTTAGAACAACCTGGCCAATGCACAATGCCCCATCAAGTACTGTGGGAAACAAACTTGCAGTTTTTATAGTAGAAGTAATAATGCATATGGTGCAAAGCCCTATTCAATAGTGTGCTGATATTGATGGGTACCATTAACACGGCAGTTTTTGGTATTTGTAGTGTCTAACCGATCACCTAATATATGTTTACCGATTACAGATTTTTTTAAATTTCAAAACGTTCATTCACGATTTTCAGATTTATCTGTGCATTTCTTTGCGCTATCATCACCGTTTTTGACAGCCAGAAGCTGCCAGAAAGTAGGTGATCGATGTATGTATGGTAAACCACTAATATGGCAAATATGAGTTAACGTTAGGAACATTCATTTCACTCGTGTTTGTTCATAAAATAATATATTGTGGTTTCAGTTCGATTTTTTTCACTGTTTGGCCATCAGTTGGAACCATTTTAATTCAAGTTTGGAACTCTTTATATATATTAATGTAATTTAATCGGTATAGAAAATCGGTTAGTAAAAAGTGGAATTTTACCGCATACCGATCTGGATACCAATAAAGGTCATAATCGGCCGATTTCAAAAAATAGCATCATTAAGTATTGGTTATTCTCTATATTGGGAATGAAATGAATTTGAGGGCTCACATTTCAGACGACAATGATAACAATACACCCTTTTCAGGTATCAAAAATAGATATACAACCTTCTGGGTCAACTGATCAGGAGGGTACCAAAGACGATCGGAACATGCACCGTTAAACGACAGAAAATGGGAATATAAAGACACTATCGTGATTTGCTAAACAGCAAATCGAAAAAATCTCAAAATCAGATTTTTGCATGTAAGCAACAAGTACAGGTATCCTAACATACCCTGCAACGGATCAGGCCAGAAGCAAAGAAGAGAAGGAACCTAACTCAGGACGCATCGGAGATTTTAGTTCGTCTGTCCGAACGGCCACTTACTACAACAAGTACTTGAATGGAGAATCGTAATTTGGAACACTGCCGTTTTCTTAATTTCTGTCAATTCTACAGCTGGAAAAAGAAAAGGTTTTTAACTTATGTGAGAATTCTACAGACCTTTATCCTTCACTTTGCTGAAGATAAAGATATTCCTGCAAATTTCAAAATATTTTTCAAATATCACTGATAGTAGTGTCTTTAATTAAAACCAAAGAGTGGCAAAGAGTACATACCAAGTCCACGTCCAAGACAGCCCCCCAAAAACGGAGGCTGGGTCTTTATACTTTCATTTGAATATTTAACAATTATCAAGCCAGTTGGAGCTTGTCAAGCCTATATATAAGATCTAAGGCCAAAAATTTCCAGAAGCCAGACTCATGCACTAACAGAGTGAATATGAACTCAATTATCAATAACTCATTAACTGGCTGTAACCTATCAGCGGATCAGGCTAATTTCATTCCAGAGCTCAACTTCAAAGTTCGAAGTTCAGAAGGGAGTTTAAGTTCAGATTCGAGAGTAATGGGACTGTTTTAGGCCTCTTAATCAAGATACAAGAACAGCAGCGTGGTGATGATATAAAAGTAACTCTTGTTGCATGATCATTTAAAGCGGGTTTATTCGTTTAACGTTGCGAATTGAAGGGTGTGCTGACGGCGAGTCGTGGAACCTTCGAACCTGAGCTCCGTGAGGCCGTGATTTGATTGAAATCATTTTGGCAAAAGTCAAAAATGGTAGGTGCCCGTTGTCCTTTGACTTGCCGTTAATAAATTTTGGTTAAACCAGCCGTGCAAATCAATGTGTACCATACAACCCTGTTTTTTTCATCCTGCGATTGCCACGGCCCCCGGTCTGACGGTGTGAAGAAGGACTGATTGACCAGCAGGGACATACGAATTGTGCATATTGAGAGATTTTGGCCCGAAAATATGCTTCTGGACATACGGTCCAGGACCACATGCCGGGGGGGGGGGTGGGGGCGGTTCTTAGTGAAAAAAGGGGGGGGGGTACGGGAGGTGCTGGGAGAAGGGTTGCGTTTCAGCAATTTGGCATATTGAAATTGAACGTCCCTTTTTCTTTGCAAGTAATGAAAGGGTTACATTTCTGGTTTGCAAGTGATTTCACAGTGGTCAATCGGCACGCATGAAAACTTGAGTGTGAAAACTAGTGCGGAATGGCTCACAAAGCTTCAAAATACTGTAAACAGTGAGGTTCTCTAGCTTCGGGGGCTTCGCCCCACAACCTTCACCAAACCAGGTATAGGGATGGGGGTAGCAAATCAGTCCATTTTGTTTCAACAACTCCGCCCTCACTCCTACCCAAACCCAAAGTGAGAACCCCGGGGCCCGGGGGGACCACAGGTCTGGAGCGCATAAAGGCTGCATAAATAATTCCGAGAATATTCAAGTCAAATTTGAATGCACATGCATTGCTCCGGGAGCATATGGCAAATATCCTAATGGAGCATATTTGAACATGCTCCTGGAGCATTGTGAATTCAACATATTGCTCATAGATCTTGTCTACTCATCAGGGTCCAACTTGGCGGTGCTAGCCTATCATTGGGCCCCTCGTTTCACAGTATCCACTTCACGGACAAACAAAACAATGCGCACATACTTTCAATACTCCGAATCTAGGTTTCATCGCAGGCTTTTTGCGCCCTGGTTCATGGAGGGGAAAACCAAAAGTGACGTCTACCGGCGTCACCCCTGAAAAAACTACGATTCAAGGCCGTTTGGCACCCGTTTCTTTGGATTTAATGCCAATTTGAACGGCGACCTATGCTATATGTATGGCAATCTCCACCTAAACGTCCCCTGTTGATGTCAGCGTAGGTAACCTATTCAGTAAGGAAATGTTATATTCTTGTTTAAAGAGGATCTATAAATATTGTGGGAAAATTGCTGTAGCTCTTAAGATGTGAGAATGTGTTCCCTGCTGTGTTGGCATAGTCAAATATTTAATTTATTTCAATAAACTCTCCCTTGCATGACTCACTCCCAGATCCAACCTCACTAATGCACAACTCACCTGTTTGGCCGGGCTCCCCAGAACGAGGCCCAAACAGGAAAAAAATATTTTGTGACCTGTTTCCCCCAACTGAAATGAATAATAAATTGATTCTTTGTGACAGTTTGAGTTTTTAATAATGCCCCTTTTCCGGAGACAGTCCAGGTCAAGACATTACCAGAATATAATGTTGGCTTTGTTTGACAGTTCCAAATTATTTTTCCAGTTATCTAGTTGTAACATATTATAGGCTGAGAAAAAAACTTAAATGCTAGGTGAAGCTGGAAAAAATTGCAATAGAATTTCTCTCACCACAATGCATTTCTATATAGTCCCTAGAATGCCATACTAAAAGCCCAGAAAAATCCAAGTGGTGGGAAATATGGACTAATTTGATAAATTCAAAATGGCCGCCAATCATAAGATGTTTTACAAGGATGTTTGTTGTATTACTTATCTAAACTAGTTACTTGGCCCCCTAAAATGCCTACATTTGTTGAATTTATGATACATTATATTGTATGTCTTAAAAGACACCCTTAATGCTTGAGATCAGAAGAGAAGTGTACTTAATTGCATAAACCACAATGGCCGCCATTCTAAAATTTTTACACTGATTGTGTATATTGCTTATTATTTTGGTACATTAAAAATTCCTACAATTTATAATTATGACTTTATATATTAATTTGTCTTAAAGGCACATAACTGCTTGGTAGAATTATACTAATTTGCATAAATCCAAAAATGGAGGCCAATTCTACAATTTGGAGCAAACTGTCAAATTTCAATAGCACCATCTATGATTGCACTTGACATAAAACACATTAGATTTGCTTTCACTATCACGGGTTATTTAATTTACTACAGCATCCCCACCTACGTCTACACCCCAACAAAACACACACCACACACACACCCATAACCAACACATCATTACACCCCCCCCCCCCCCACAACACACACACAAAACACACACACACCATTATATCGACATAGCAAATGCAATTCCATAATGATATACTTATTGCCGTAATTTATTGTCAATAATAACATTGTGGACTAGGTGCAAATGTTTTCCTGGCAAAGTGGTTCCTCCAAAATCACTAATCAAGCCCATGTCATTCCAAAATGTTAAAAAAATTGGAAAAAAATAATATTTGTAGCGAATCCAAGTTTTTCCGATCAAAAAAAATATTGGATCTCGAAATGAAGTTTTGATTCTCACTGAAAAAATTGGAATATCGTTGAAAAAAAAGCAGGGATCAATCATAAACAGGGTGATTTAATGAAAAACTGGAATTTCCGAATTGAAAAACCTGTTGTATTATCTTCGATATACATAAGTTTCCATGAAAAATAAGAGGTTTTTAATAAAAAAAAAAAACGGGATTCAGGAAAGAGAAAAATCAAAAACCTTTTTTTTCCAATCGAAAATCCTGGATTCTCGGCGATTACACCAAGCTTCATCTAAACCAGGTTTATCAACTGAGAATCATCTTGATGTCTGAAGGTTCCTCCAACGGTTTGAAGGAGTTATGAAAGACAGAATTGGAAGATTTTCCACCAGGCATCGCCAAGAAGGCAACCGCTAATAAGTCTCATTACATCATTCAGGAATGACATTTAATCTTGTGTGAATGTACTACATGGTGACCAAATACTGGTTTTTTGAGATGTATTCAGCAGTAAGCTGTGGAGTATGCCAAGGCCAACAGTTGAAGTGGACAAAGAATTGTTGTATGGTCAAATGAGGCGGTCCATTATGAACGCCAAGGTTACTTTCGGTGTTGGATCGTGTGTGACAGTTTTTTCCATTTAAAGTGATGTTAATTTCTCTTTAGCGCAAGTGGTTTGCAAAAGTGCCATCAGTGAAGAATGACTTACAAGTGCTGAGTGATAGACATTCTTAGAACACTTCTTCTAAGGCCTCAAAGGAATTAGTGATATGCAAAGACCATATCGTCTGCGAAGGAGTACTGCGAAGAAATCAAGTCGGCCATCTGAGACATAAAAATATTGAACGAAAACTGGGTGGTGCCACAGGACAGAACCTTGTGGGACACCATTCCGAAGTTGGGCTTTCGACGCATTGACCCATTTGATGACCCACACCCCAGGACAAAAGATTCGGGATGAGCCAAAACTATGAACTTGATAAACTTGACATCAGGGAATATTTTGAGTAGCTAGGATAGAGCTCGATGCCAGACTGTATAAGGCAGCAGTTAGATATATGAAGACTGCATCAAACTTGATTAGCTCTTCTGGAAGGCTGTCTCGATTTCATTACATATCTGCTATTATGATAAGTTGTTGAAGATACCTCTTTCGAAGCCAATTTGGGGTAGAGGTAGGTTATACATGTGCGATAGCAGCGAGATGGGTCTATAACTCTTGGGCTCGTTTGCTGGTTTCTTGGGCTTCAGATTGCAAGGAGCTATGAGGCTTCCATTTAGAGGGAATTACTGATGATCCCATAGAAGTGGAGAGAAAGAGGTGGGAACCATCGCACAGCTTAAGGTGCCATATTCTTCAATTCTGTTAGGGATGTTGTCATTGCCAGGAGCTTTCCATTCTGAGAACTTTGATTCCCTTGGGAAACATCTGCATTCGAGAAAGCTACATGCCGTACAAGCTGCTATGACCACTACATTTAAAAAACATTTTATGTCTGAAAAGTCAATCATGTGGTTGATTTACTATAGGACTTTATTATTAAAGTGGAGGCAAGGGCCCAAAGGGTTGAAATTGCAAAATGAGATAAACTCCAAGGCTTTGAACATTGCATTACACGGACCAGTGGTTTTGCCACTTTCAATTTGTTGACAAGTAACTGAGGCGATGGCAGAGACAGGGTACACTTGCTTAAATAGGACAGACTATGACCGGGAGCTTGTGCGGTGTCCAGGCCTTATAGCTGAGTGGGTTAATAGTGATTAATAAAATCCCCCGTCCAAGCTGGTACATCTCTTTGGGCAAAAGAAGATCCAGTAAGTTGCCCGTTTCCTTTTTCTTCTTATCGCAGCGGTTTATTTACACGTCAATTTATACAAATCGTCACATTCCTTGTGCATGTAGGGATTACTGCCTCTTGGAATGGAATGTTAGCTGCTTGGTGGAAGGCAAGCATAGAGAGAAGTCAGAAATATGCGTTGGTGATGTTAGAAGATGAGAAGTCGGGGTCGGAAGGCGCGGCATGACCCAGTTCAAAATGAGGTTGGTGTATTTTGAACTTGCCACTTGGACCAGTGGGCTTATGAAGTTCGGTCTTTTTTGTAGAGGCTTTAGATTGTAATCTTGATCTCACTGATAAACAAGTCTAGGGCAGTGGCCTGATTTCTGGGATCTAATGGAGGATCTTTCTGGAGCAGCGAAATTGGATTTCCGGGTGGGACTTGTCTGACTGTTGACAGGGCGGGAAGTTAAAAAGCCCAATAAGCTGATTGACTATTAAAGGTGGTACCATCCTACTATCAAACCAGCAATTTGGAGGTGTTAGAACATAGTCAGAAGAATAGTCATGCCCCATCAGAACATTATATTTTTATCAAATAAATGTAAAGGCCTACTTTCATCCATAAGGATCTATTGCAAATTAAGGCACACGGCGTACCCAAGGTACCAGAAAATCTTTAACTTAATTTGAATATGAATTTAAAGTCCATCAAAAGTTCTGCCACACATGTTCAAAATTGTTCAACAAAGTTTGATCAAATTCAAAACTATAGTGGATTCAAACCATCGTGTCACCGGAGGAAAAGTTTGCGACAGCGTCAGTTGAATTAGTTGGGAGAGGAGAAAAAGATGTGACCCGGTTCACCTGTTTCGATTGTAATTCCATCCGCGCACATCCATTCATTCGGAGCATTCCTCGAAAAAGTACTAGAGGTTTGAATCTACTATAAAACTGCAGGAATTGAAGCCAGTTTGCGTTTTTACACAATAAGGAAATAACAGGTTAAGTATAAATACACATAAATGTAAAGTTTTAACAATTATGTAAAAGAGCAAAAAGGAGAAGAAATGAAAGCAAAAAAATATGAAATGAAACTCTGAAAACTGCCGCCATTTTGAATTTATGCAAATTAGTATGCTTCCGCCAATCAGGTTATGTATTATTTATGAGTGGAGAAGCATAATAAATTATTTAATGTAAAACGATTTATTTTGTGGTCTTCAACAGTATTTAGGTAGCGCTATACAAAATGCATGTAAAAAAACATAGGGAATTGCGGACATTTTGGATTTGTGGCAAATTAGGGTAGTTCCACCATTGGATTTTTTTGGACTTTTAGTTATTATTCTTTGGGACCTTAGAGAATGCATTGTGGTGAAAAAAAAATTCTATTGCAATTTTTCCAGGTCATATCATTATATTTCCCGTGCCTATTATTTCCATCTGTGAAATTCTAGTTTGGTTAAAATTTGGCAACAAACACAAGATCGTGGATTCTAAATTGTGTGATTTACTTGCCAGGAAAAAGGTCAGATCTTAATAACCAATAGATAAGAATCATGTAATCTTGAGAAAAGTAATATGTTGAAGCCCATTGATACTCACATCATAAGACTTGCAGCGAGTGTTAGTAACTTATATTTTTTGTGACATGAAACACCCTACAATTTGCAGTATATTTGCTTGTCTTTCTACAAGTAAAATTATTCATACGTGATTAGAGTCTTTTTTGGAACCACCCACACCACCACTTCACATGGAACCCTGCTACAATCTCTTCTCACAAGTGAACAGAGAATTTAGAGCGATATTCATTGAGACAAGGATAATGGCTGCATGTGAATACACTTAAAGTGTATTATACGAAATGCTAGAAATATTTATTTGTCTTCCTGGTCTTTGTCGCTGGTCTGTCTGGGCGTCTCTCTCTCTCGTCTCCCTCCCTTCCCGCTTCCCTTTTTCCTTCATTCCACTCTCCATCCCTCTACTCCATCTCGTCTCTCTCCCTCTCTCTTTCCATCTCCCCCATTTTCTCATCCCCTTTCCTCTTCCTCACTTTTTCCCTTCTCTCCACCCCTCCTCACAAAACCTCTCTCTCGTCCTCTCTCATCTCTCTCCCCTTCCCTTCTTTTTGTTCCCATATCTTCTCTCTTTTCACCCCTCTCCCTCATTCTAAGGGATTAAATGCAGGAGCAAAAGAATAAAAAAATTTTGTGAAAATTGATAGTGGGAAACGACCTTTATTCGCAATTCTAGAACACATGAGCATGGTACCCTGAAAGTTGATGAATGACGGGACTGGGCTTTATCTTCTCCTCTCTCCCCCCCCTCTCTTCCCGTCCTTTCATATGAAGTGATTATATACGGGTAACATAACAAATTTTTCTACTGTTGGTGTAAAATGAGAAAGTGCTGTAGAGACTTTAAAAAGAATACGGTACTTAAAAAGATAGAGAGTACCTTTAAAAAGGACAGTATCATTTTGTTAAACCAACTATCTGTTCTTAGTAGCAATCCATGGAAATCTCAGGTTCTTGATAAGTAGAAGCTAAGATTTATTTGCTACTTTTTATTTCAAATAAGCTCTTGGTGAACTTGTCAAAATGTTTATCTAGAAATCACTAGTTAATGACAATTATCCTAGCAAAGTTGATACCACCGTGCGTGATGTTGCATCAAGTTTTTTGTTAGAATTAACTGTAAAATGTTACATCCACAATTGCAGGATAAGACACGGATAGAGGTTCGTAATAAGTTGGCACATTTTTTGAGAGATATATGTTAATTTACTGGAAAACTGTCATGGAGTTAATATTTACAGAAGTGCGCCAACAATATTTGGAGGTGGAAGATGACATTGAGGAGTGCAAAGGTCAGGTGGCTCAAAATGGTGAAAATTTCTTTCTTCTAAAACTTTTTCTTCCCTCCAATTTGTGAGATGTCAGGCTCATCAATTCAAGGTGACAAGTGCCCGAAATGGTAAGGGGGAGTGAGTTCTTCTAGGAACCCCCCCAACTTAAGGTCCCCCGCATTCTCACACGTGACATACATTACTCACATACACTCTTTCTACTGCATACCACATGTGTTTCTCAATCGCTGTGCACATACAGGGGAACAAATCAAGCATTACAAAATTCAATATTCCCATTTTGGTTGACAAAATTAAGCATTCAAGCACAAATGTGTAAATTATCAAAATTCAAAGCATATAAATATAATGGTGTATCAATATACCAAATCTTCACTGGCTATCTAACCTTTTAAGGAGACAACTATAATAAATAGTTCGCCGACTTCCAAGGTTTTATATGAAAGTTCAGAAAATGTGCCATCCTAGATGTTCAGTAAATCCAAGCCCAATATTTGCTGAATCAAAAATTGTGTTACACACACTGACGTAAAATTAGTAAGACAGAAATGGTAGCTTAAAATGTAACTATAAAGAGCACTTAGATACTGTTGGCCATCATCAATCAAAGCAACATGTTTCGTAAGTTATTACATTTGCAGATGTATGAAATTGATCAATATTAGGTGTTGGCAATCATGATTTAGAGGGGCCGCTTCGGGTTCCGTCGAATTGTGCCTTTAAAAATTTGATATATAGTTATATATTCATTTGTGCTGATAACAAATCTGAAATAAAAATAGGGCTTTACCATATTCGTTTTTGAGAAAAAGAGTTTCAAAAAGTCATTGTTGCTTCAAATTTTACATTATTTACCACTCAAACTCATTGGAAATGCATGCAAAGAAAACCGATACTAACGTTCCCAAAAAGATAAAAGGGCCGTACTTTTTTTTGATTTTTCACACACATAGGTTTAAGTCTAAGTTGCATACACTGTTAAAAAAAATCCAAAATTAAAAAAAATGGTTTCACCATATTAGTTTTCCTGAAAACCCACCGGCCGGAAAACGGTAATTTTTTAGAGGGCAATTTGATGAAATTCCCGTCTTCACATAGAGGCGCTGCGTCTCGCGTTATTTTACGCGCGCCTATATGTCACGCAGCAAACAAAACTGGGGTGCGTGAAAGGTGAGCTCGTATTAACAGGCGCGTTTCTTA
This sequence comes from Ophioderma brevispina, assembly GCA_023653785.1. Classification (NCBI taxonomy): domain Eukaryota; kingdom Metazoa; phylum Echinodermata; class Ophiuroidea; order Amphilepidida; family Ophiodermatidae; genus Ophioderma; species Ophioderma brevispina. The sequence continues at coordinate 52,089 of JAMKCH010085537.1, forward strand.
TCAAAGTCCTAGAAAACGTTAATGAACAGAACTGGTGACTGCAATGGTGCTATTTGACTCAACAATTGTCAATAACTTATACGGTCTAGTTTAAAATGTTTAGAATTTGAAATAGCCAGAGTTAAATTTTGCAGATGTCCATTTCCTTCCTCCCCCCTTCCATCCTTTCCCCCATACTCTAATAAATCCTAATCTTAGTTCATCGCAGGCTTTTTGCAGCCCCTTGTTCATTGAGGTAAACAAACTTGACATCTACGGCGTTCACTCCTACAAACACGATTCAAGGGAAGGCCGTTTGGCACCCTAGTGACCATTTCTTTTTGGATTGTTTCTAGCATGTAAGTGAAGAATAGGCATTCTAACATGTGCATGTTATTTCCTACAGTCTCCTGCTATCTGTGTCAAGTAAAATATTCCGCCAATTTAACACCCAGCGACCTATGGGCAATCCCCACACGTAAACTGCAAAATGGTCGCCCTATAACTTCCCCGTGACGTCAAGCGGTAGACAGCCCCTCCAGGAGCATTATTCAAATATGCTCCGGAGCATTTTGCAGTGGTGGTACGGCGAGACCTCTCTGGTGGAATGTAAAAAAATTGTAAAAAAGATTAGTTTAACCAACTTGATTTGACCCCAAATAGCTGATTTTTGGCCCCAAATCACTCTGATTTTCATCTGGGGGGGGGGGAAACTGGGGGAAATTAAAATAATTGGAGGCTGCCACGCACTTGTTCCTAGTTCTGCACCATGGTCGCGTGTCCGTGCTGCACCGGCTAAGTGTTAATTTATCCCAAGGCTTTATTATTCCGACCATGACTCCCCAACCCGAGTTTTCCACCGTTTCTATATCCCGTGCGACCGTTTTCCCCCATCGCATAACTTTATATTGTCTCTCTGCTCTTGTCGTTTTTGCCCCCACATCCTTCTTGGTGTTGGGTGGTTGTGAGCCTTGCCTATGTGGGGTCGGCGGTTTTTTCCCGGGTTGGCTCACCGTTCATGTTTCCAGACAAGCCTCGGAGGTAATGTTACCATGTCGCAAGAAGTGTGTTTCCTGCACCCAACGCGGAATTGTACTATTCGAGCGCCCAGGTGTCTGCACGCGACTATCAGTGTACGCGTCGCCATCGAATTATTCCCCAGATAGGCTAGAGTATCTAGAATTTCAGCGTTAATACTGGATCGGCACCCAACTGTTGGTCCTAGGCGGGGCTTTACAGGAAGGGGGGGTTTTCTGTTCGGTGTGATTTGCGAGACATCTCATCCCGAAGAACGTAGGGCGGTATACCTACGTTGTAGCGGTGTGGAGGGTGAGGCTATGTCCGGGATATTTCTTGTTATCTGGCGCCGCTCCCCGACCCCATCTCCTCCCCGGAAGCAAGTGAAACCTTTACTCCCCGTCTGTTCTTTCCAGATTAGGCTCAAAAGGTGCTCAGGACCATATAGTACTAGACCATATGCCTCGTAGCATAATTATCGGACCAAATCTCATGGAAGGGATAATTCTAAATCCCCATATCAGCTGCCAACTATATAGCAAACAGTCCGACGTCTCGTGCTGCTTTTGAGGTTAATTAAAAATATGGGCCAAATCCCGGCTTCCGAACGGCATTTGTCAACTTACCATTTTTTTAAAAAGTAGGAGTGCGTCCTCAATACAACCCGCAATGAAAGGTGAAATTCAGTTCACAAAGCGTGCGTACACATTTTGGCCTGATATTATGCTCCAGGAGCACGTGGTCAGTACCATATGGTCCTGGAGTCATATGTTCTACAGGAGCATAAATAATCTGGAATATATATAAGGTTTATCCTTCCCGAGCGATTTCGCACATGTGCATATTTTTTTAAAATAGGGTATTTCGATTTCGTGAGAGATGAATTGAAACTTACAATCCCGTTTTAATAATAGTCAAAATTATCAATTTCCTTTGAAGTGCATTCTATCGTTAAAAAACGGCGCAACTGTTTCTTCTCGAAGGCATTTTCGTATATTGGAAATTCGTATTCGAACGAATATGAATTGACAGGCCCAATCATGTTTCGTTTTAATTTTCTGTTCATCATATTTCGAATCGCTATATATCAAATCTTTCGCAGCAGTTGGTTAGGGATAATAGATAAGGCTGCTAATCAGTCTTCAGATCAAATGATATATAAAAGATAACTGACCTAGGGCCTCTATGACAAAATTCTTGGTTTGGCGCCATGTCTTCTTTTACGAGGTTAGATGTTTGAAGAAAAAATATAAAGGAAAGTGACACAAGCAAAACCGTGCTAACTAAAGCACACACACTCACACCCACCCCCACGCCCACATCCTACCAACAAAGAATACATGTGGGGTAGTCTCATACTACCTGTGTGCGTGTGTGACATAAGAACAAAGATACTACAGTGTTGGGGTAAAATAAGTACATTACTAATGCACAGTTCGGTTATTTTTGTGTGTTGTACTCACTTTTCTACAGAGATTAGTGAAAGTAGATGTGGGTTTGACCCCAGAAGTTTTTAGGAGGCCAGTTACACCATATGCCTTTCAATGATACTCTATGACAAATTTAACTTCCACAATGTACCCTGTGGTTGTGTGTGCGTGTTGCTGTGAGTGTGTGTGTTTTGTGCGCAGCCACACCCACCATTTTTTTAGGCTGGGATTATAATGTAATTACGTGTATATATAGCCCTACCACACACAATGACTTACAAGAGAGAAATTAAATAAGTGTTTTGTTTTATTTAACTAAAAAACCTCTGAAAGACACTTGTTAGTTATATAGTAGTAAGAAACAAAAAACACTTTTAGTTGTACTATATCGTAACGAATGCATCGCATACATGCATACATACATACATATCTACATACATGGGCGCTACTTTCTATTTGATTATTTGGTGTTCGTTTTTTGTAAATTTAAATGATCTAAATGAAAAAAATCTCAATTTAGTCAATGTAACAATGATAACATTGATTTACAATACCCGCGAATCGATTGCAACAAACTTTGAAATCGGCCGTGCATATATTAAACCGGAAAGTCTAATAATGTCTTTGTACTCTCCTAAATGAAGTCGTATGATCATTCACTTATTTGAAATAAGAAAAAAACGAAAATGAATGTTAGGTTTTGTGAAATTGAAACCAGGAAATACTTCATTCCTAAAATAAGCGCGAAATGGAATTTGTATTTTACAAAATATCATGCACATTGTGCGAAATCGTCCGGGAAAACCTATATTAAAAAACAAATATTCTCCAGGAACATATTTCATTTGAATCACTTGAATATGCTCCTGGAGCATATTTGAATGCACAAGGCACTTACTAGTAACTACTAAACCAAAGTTTTAAATCCGGTTTTATACCAGTCAACGGGGGTGGCCGGATTCACCTCACATTTGCAGCAACTGCCCTGACTCCTTCCTTCCACCTCACCCGATTCAATGCATCCTCCATCCTCAACCCAACCCTCCTACTCTCCTCCTCCACTTGTTTCTTCCATGTCTTCATTGGACGTCCCTCCTCCTCAAACCGCCCACCTCAAACTCAAAAGCCCTTCTTAACACATGCTCGTCATCCTTCCTCAACACATGCCCATACCAACGTTAAACGTACACTATTCGCCTTCACCAATCGGTCCACCGCCTCTTCCAAACCCAACATCTGCATCAAGTCGTCAGTCTTCACCCTGTCCATCAAGTTCACACCACACATCGCTCTCATCATTGCTCTCTCTGTCCTCCTCAAAATCCCCATCTCATTTTCACTCAGACACCACGTCTCACTCCACAGCATCACCGATCTTACACAACTCTTGTACACCATTCCTTTCATCTTCAAAGGATATCTTTTCCCTTGCAACAACTCCCCACATTCCTAAACTTCACCCACCCGTACCTCACTCTCGCTGTCACAGCCACCTCACATCCACCACCCCCACTAACCTTATCCCTTAGGTATGTGAACTCCTTCACTGACTTTACCTCATCACACAACGTTTCCTCCTGTTCCACCATCCCTCCAGCTCCCTTCTCACATCTTCTCTTGCCAAACTAGGGGTCACTCTCTTCATCTTTGTGCATCTCCCATGGATCCATTTCCTACATTTCTCACACCATACTGAATTTGCTTTTACTCTCTTCCCACACACCCACATGGGTCTACATTACTCGCTACCACCTCCCTCTCCACCCCACTCACCAGCACTTTTGTCTTTCCAAGGTTTACCTTCAGACCCGTACTCTCAAAAGCCTTCTTCCATTTCCAAAACTTCTCCCTCAGTCCCTCCAATGTCTCACTCATTAAAACCAAGTCATCCGCATACAACATCTCACTCAGCAAACCTTCTTTTGCACTCTCTGTGACTACATCAACCACAATTGCAAAAATCAATGGCGAAAGTACAGAACCTTGATGCACACCCACCTTCACCTCAAACTCCTCGGACAAATCAGACCCCACTCTAACTCTCTGTTTTTGGCTCCTGCATACCAAACTTCTCACGGCTATAACCCTACTTCTGGTATCTCTCTCTCCTATCGCCCACTCCATCACTTTTCCTCGGTACGCTATCAAATGCCTTCTCCAAGTCAAAAGATAATTATACAGCTTTCGTCCCTTTAGCTCGATATTCCTCTTGCAACCTCCTTGAAATAATATAATATGATATTATGGCAAAATATGTTCTGGAGCAATCACAGAAATTCAAATAAGTCAAATACTGCTCCAGGGAAGCATTTGTCATTTTGTGCGCAGGAGCATGTGCATTAAATTTTAAGAAACATTATCCAGATTTTTGAAGCTCCTGAACCATTATGCTCCTGGAGCATGATTTGGACCAAAATCAACTCAGAGCAAGGGGGGGGGGCGAGGAGGGAATCGCAATGAAGAAAAGCTCAAAAACACCAATGCATAGCCTTTAATTACAAACCATGTATTTTTCTCATATCATCTGTAAATTATTTGGCTTTCTTTCCATTATTATGCTACAGGCTAAAATATGGTGTGTTGACAGTAAACCGAAAATAGTGTGTACACTATTTATCGAAGCCACACAAAAACAGCGGACTTCAGTGCCTACCAAAGGAGAAAGAAGCCCATAAGAAGGTTGTGGGATAGATGCACGTGTAAGCAGAGCCAGGAAGAGCCTAGAGATGCTCACAAACAATTCACAGAATCAAGCACTGAACATAAACAGAGCTGTTTGAGCAAGCGAAGCACAACCTGGACAAAGCATACAGCAGTGTTGAAGGCGATACCTTAAAGAGAAAATAAAACACCATCAGATCAGCTTCCCAAAGCATGCAGAGTGGGTTGGCATGGGCGTGATGACTGATATAACGGAAGAAGAACTCCAGCTGCAGGCCCCCTAAAAGGTAACACCCCATCAGAGCGCTGCAAGGAATGGAGAGACTACTTTTCCACAACTCCAGGATCACACCTTAGCTTAAGCAACCCAGATGAGGGAGATCAAAAACCATTCAATGAGACCATTGCCAATTGAAAACTGGAGCTTTCACAATTGAAGAGCTTGAGTCTGTATTAACAAAATGTCAAATGGTAAAGCTGCTGGCCTTGATGAAAACATGCTGAGGTTTGGAAATCTGTAGTTTTAGCAGCATATTCTAGACCTCTGCACTGGTACACTGCTTAGAGGTGAAAAAACAAAGGCATTGGTCACTCAGTGGAATAGTACCAATTCCAAGAAAGGTGAGCTCAGAAGGATCAAATATAGGGGATTAGCTTAACATCTATAGCAAGCAAAGATCTTCAACCGCCTTATACTCTTATGCATTCGACCCTCACATCGAGCCCATCGCTTAGACCAAACAAAAGGGTTTGCGCGGAAAACTCAAAACCAATTCCCACATCTGGCCTTACGAAAGGAAGTACCTTATGAGGAATTTCAAGGAAAAGAATCTGGACTGTGTCATCACCGTTATAGACTTCAAGACGGCCTCGATTCAGTGCACCGAGTAAAATGCCTCAAGATTCTCACTGCCTATGGGATTCAAAATGCCATGTTTGAAGCAATTAACCATCAGTACAGAGGCACAAAGCAGAGTGTTCTATACCAGATGGTGAAACTGAGGCCTTTGAGATTTTAGCAAGAGGCTCCAAGGCGATCTTAGCACCATAACTAATTCATCATGGTTGCTAGGACTATGGATGAGAATGGCATCAGAGGAGGAGGAACAAGGACATGCTGGGCTTCACAGTAACACCACAAAGAAGTAAGAAGGCACACCTGCAGAAGTTCATTTACTGACATAGATTTGGCAGACGACATTGACGGCTATCTGACACACTGCAACAAGCTCAAGAATTATTGGCCAGAGTTGAAAATGCTGCAACAGTGTTCTTCATGAGATGCTTCTAAAACTAAATTCATGGCATATATAATATCAAGGCCGATGGCACTCTGTCCACAATAGAAGGGAACCACCTCGACCAGGTTCAGGACTCCAATACCTTGGTGCTTGGGTGATGAAAGTCAGGAGGAATTCATGTCCGGAAAGACCGGGCTGGAAAAGCTTGTACAAGATGCGTTCTTGGAAATCTAAACTCTTACCAGACATGCTAAAGATTAACTTCTTTCGTGCAGTGTTGAAAGTCTTCTAAGATGGGGCAGAAGGATGGACACAACAGAACACCTGAGGCTAGGCTAGATGGATGCTATAACAGACACTTTTAATGATGGATACAAAACTCAACTGGAGAGATCCACCCTCCAGGGATGTAATATTGGGGATTTACCCAAAAGTCTGCCAATAGTGAAAGGTCGACGCCTGAATTTTGCTGCTCATTGTGCTACTCGGACGGATAGACGAACAGTCTCTGTCTTGTGTTCTGAAGCCCCACCCAAGGGAACACGAGACACAGGGAAGACCAAGGCTGACATACCCTGTACTTCTTGCTCAGGATGCTGGCATTGAACAAAATGAACTGCAAACTCATGCTGACAGACTGATTTGAGGAAATTTCATCAGGCGTCGACCGCGGTCGACATAGTAGATAGATAGACAGTCAGTGGCGTAATGGGCCTCCCCCTCTGAGGGGGCAAATTTCCCAGGTTTTGCGGAAATTTTCACTCTCAGGGGGGGTCAAAAGGCAAATTTTTCGGTCAGAGGGCTTAAAAAACGGCTGATTAGCATGATTTTTGCAAATTTTTTCCCGGCCAAGTCTCGTGGGAAAGGAGGCAACGTCCATTGTATTCAATCGATCTGACCTTGTTTCCCCCTACTTGGTTAAACAAGCATCTGAGACACTCCAAAACTATCCTTATTGAATCCTATGACCACCACCAATACTCTGCACCATTTTGCATCCACATCGGTGTTGCAACTTTAAAATTGACCACTGTACAAAACAGAAATAGACCCTTTTTTGATTGATTTTTAAATTTTTAGCCTATAACTTTAACTTTACATTGTAGATACAAACTATACTTACTTTCTTGAATCTTTATGATTAGACCCAAATAAAAAAAAACCCGTGGTATGCTTTTCAACACGATTGGATCAATTTTAAACATTTGGACCCTGTACAAACTTTGTTCTTGGCCCCCCCTCATTAAGGAGCATTTGTGGCACTTAAGAATATGTTTCAGGGGTCCCTGTAATTAAGTATGACTATACTTGTTGATGAAATCATTCCGAAATCACGAAAAAATATACCAACTTTATTAATGAGGGTTTTGTCTTGACAGTGCGACCCCACCTACTAACCCTTTTCAAATTTCATGAAATTTCCAATGAAAAAGTAACTTTTATTTGCGAAAATAAAATTCGCGAATTGAATTGGCGAAAACCCCCTTTTTTCGCCCTTCCGATGAGCACGGGTCCCGACAGTATAGTGAGGATGTGCAACATGTCATTATGAAATAAAAGTCCGTGTGCATTTTGTGGTGAAAGTGAATGAAATGAGGCCACATGTCTAGATAGATTCAGGGGGTCATAAAGAAAAAGCAAACATGTGTGCCAAAATGCAGCCCCTGTAGGGGGGACTTATAGGCCTATTTCAAAAATGCCACCGAAAAAAAAATGTTAAAAAACGCCTAAAAGAGGTTAGAATGAACAAAATTTGGTGATGGAAAGCACAGCAAATGTCTGTATAATACACACAGAGTCACATCAAAGCAGGGCAAAATAATTAATAAAAACTTAAAAAAAGAAAAAACCTAAAAAATTAAAAAACACCCCCAAAACACTATTATAAATGCCTAAAATAGGATAAGAATGGAACATTTTTTTTTATGAAAGCACAGCAAATGTCTGTATAATACACACAGAGTTCCATCAAAGCAGGCAAATAATTTGTTGTTATACTTGGGAAACCTTTCACAAGAATTTGGGAAGACATTTTATTACCGCCGCCCCCCCCCCAAATGTTAAAAAATCCTAAAATTTTTTTTAATTTTTTAGTTTTTTAATTTTGTGATGAAAGCACAGCAAATGTTATATAATACACACAGAATCCCAATCCAAGCAGGAATGTGGTGTATACTGGGAACCTTTAGCAAATATTTGGGAAGACATTCTGACCCACCCACCCCCCTCTTCTCCCCAACAACGTCCAGCTGTCATATGAAACCAATTAGGGAACATTATTTGTTCTGAAGTATTCTAGCTGCCTAAATGTAAGGCAATTAATTAACAAAACGTGTATGTTTCTTATTATGTTGCTGATCAGGGAACTTTGAATGACAGATTTTATGGGGGGGGGGGGACAAAAATACAAACATTATTGCCATTCTTGCCTTATAAGTTTTGTAATATTGTACTACTTTGTTATTTGGATGAAACAAGGGATGAGTGGATCTGCGTGAATGTCGCGTGTCTTAGATGCGATCTATGCTATATTTCAACTAACAAATAGAGGCTAAAACCCCACCAAAAATCCATTATGATGTTTCAGTGCAAATAAATTTTACAATTACAAAACTTGACCTCATTTGAAGACAGTAATGAGCACATGTTGAATGTTAGATACCTAAAATAACCATCAACTGATCAACAAACTCTCAAAGTTTCATGATTCAATTTTAAGATACCATTATTTATTTCAAATATCAATATTGATAGAGGATGTCAAATGATAAAGTAAGATAATGGGAACAAATTTTCCTGTAAACAAATCAAACTGCAAGGCCCCTGAAAATCTATAGACCCAATATCGGATCCTGCAAGGTATGGTGTGATGGTAAGTAGCCTGAAAGTCAAACACATCTAGAAGATGTGAATATTGTGATATTCAATTAAATCTGATCTATTCATGGTATAGAACATATGCCCAAGATAGAGTGCACATGGGATACTGAAACGAATTAATAAAGATGGATTGATAATCACTTAATGCGGGACGTTGTAGGTTTTTGTTTGTTCTTTTGTTTTTTGTTAAAACGGAAAACCGAGAGCGTGTTTATTTCTCAAACACTGGAAGACATTTTTCCACTAATACTAACTATTACTGTTAAGTATGTTCTCATCTAATGCAATACATGTGCCATCAGAGATGACCGAGTCCAATTTTAAGAAGGCTTGTGAGCTACTATTTTTGCACCAGAATGACAGAAATTAGATTCTAGCTATTTCTTTAATGTCTATAAGCTATGCCAGCATATGCCCATCATCCCTCAACATAAGCCCAATTTATTGAAACACGAGGAATTGTCCTGGTTCATCATTGCTCCAAACACATCCGAACATCACGTTTCTCGTCCCCTCTATGTCCCAACTTCAACTCAACCAATTCTTGAATGCCTCTACTGTGTCCTGTCACACTTTGCTTTGACAATACCTCTTGAAAATATCACAAATTGTGAGGCCTTGATACCTTATAGTGGCCATTGAACTTCATAGAGCAATTCTCCTTATGTTAGAAAGTTGCCTTACTGAAATTATCCGCCGATGAGCTGGTGCTCCATTGTGGAACCTCCATACCTGTCATGCCTGTCTGACAGCTCAAGGCTGGTGGGTTTTGGAAAGTGTTTCTGATAATTGTGGAAGAATTGTATCATTGATCGTCGGGCGATATTGTTCACCATTTAAAATTTCCATGAAACAAAAACAAAACAGGGTATTAGACTATGGGGCGTGGACCAAAAACCAACTGTATAAAAATTCTGTTGTCCCCACGAGGGGCTAAGGGAAAACCAAGGAAATTAATCATAATAAATACATTATGCAATCAAACATAACTGTCTGTTCCCGTAAAAAACTGGCACATTTTCTTAAAAATGAAAAAAATGTCACCTCATTTTATTTTCCCCCCTAATATCAGTGACCAAATGGATATGTATAGACTTCAGCAACCATGAGATAAAGATATTAAATGGGCGGGTATGAGGGGGCCATTTGAGAGCCAGGTGTTACCAATCCACGATTGTGCTGAGCGACAATAACCCGTTCCCTCTTCACAATAACTAACCAGGTTACATTATAATATAGGTCGTGACACTATATTTCTTCTGAAAACGCGGTAAATTGAATAGAAACGAAGGTTAAGCAATAAGTTACAGATTTTGGTTCTGCACAAAGTTGTTAGGTCAAAGCGTGCCCAGCAACATTTTCTCTCATGATGTTTGTTCCTGTTTCTCCTTCGAATAAATGATTGAAAAAAAACATGGCCAAAGTTATTGAACACGCACTCCACATAGAAGCCAATATTTATATGTGACTTAGGTTAAGTATTGTCCTGAAAAGTACTCACGTCTAAATTGGAGAGCGAAAACAGCTGAAATCTATTAGCTGCGGACATATAACATGGTCTGCACTCCCAGATGAAGGGAATCTTGGAAGGTTTTTCTACACCGCATACCGGGCCGGTGATTTAAAATATCTTTAACTCCATTGTTGGCTGAAGGACTATGTGTGTATCCACTAGTCACTGATATTGGGGAAATTGACAATTGAATTGACCATTTTATTCTTTTCAAGAAATGTGCCAGTTTATTTGTGGGAAACAGACGATTATATGATTTTAATTTATTATGAATATTACACTTGGTTTTCCCCTAAGCCCCCGATGGAGACAACCAACAACAGCATAGAAGGACTCCCAATTGCCTATATCATCTGGCGATATCGTTCACCATTAAGAGTCTGTAGAAACCGCTCCAAAGAGAAGAATCCGGTTGTTCAAGCCAGTGCTGGCATTCTTATGGAATAACCTGTGGTCAGCCAAACATAATGACAGCTTAGGAGTTAATGGTTTCATATGAAAGATGGATGGCATGTAATAAGAGGTACCATATTCGCCAAATTAATCACCAATCCACGAATAAAGCGCACAAGTTTTATACATACTGTTATAAGAAAACCTACTGTTTTGACCATCATGTGATGACACATGAGAAATAAGGTACTGGTCGGTTTGTGAATGGGTATATCCTTTATATCAAAAAGGTCAACCAGTAATACTCAACTTTTGATATTCAGAAATGGAATGAAACCACGGTGCACATATCGACAAGCCTCAAAAGATTCATCAGCAGCCTTGGTCTTGGTCTATTGGAACCACTATAACGACTGTTAAAGTGGACATTCCACTGACTTTTTGTTGATTGACTTCTAGTCATACAAAATTCAGACTGCTTTTGTTTGGGAATTCCTGTTTTTTTAGTTATGTGCTACTTTAATGAGTTCATCACAGCTTAAAGAGAACTGAGAGACGTTTCCAGAAAGAAGCGCCCTCAAGTTTTTGTTGAATTCCAGTTTTTTGCATATTGGAATGCTTACCATGTACATTGTATAACACCTGAAATGAATAAGAGCCGAATTGGCCGTCTTTAGTAGTAGATGATGAGTTAGTACTTCTGTCTTGCCGACAAAAGTCAAGCATGGTGGTTCTATGGGGAACGATTACGATAGCAGCAAGTTCAAAACAAGACAATGTTTGCGGTTTTCTTTTCTTTTGTACTTGTTTTTCAATAAGCCTTCGAAACGTTCTCGGTAGTGGTCTACAACCGATTCCGTGAAATTGAGAGAACTTTGTATCCTAAAAAAACTCAATCAGTCACTTAACAGGGAGTTTGAACATAAACATACCCAATGGTTATATTTGCAATTGTGAAAATGTCGCCATCTTTGCAGTACATCAAGAGGACAAGCAATATGTGTATACATCAGCAAATATAGCAAAAATTTTGTCACCGATGTCTAAAACAGTGCTCAGCGAAATTACACACAAAATCTTATTGAGTCCTAAAATGATCACATGTACAAGTAGTTTCTTGTAGTTTTTAAAAGTTTAATGATCTGTGCACACTTTGATCCTGTATATGTACTGATATACAGACACAATAGAAAGTTAATAACAGGATATCAATACAATATGACTTTCTCTTCTCTTAAATTTGTACAAAAATTACTTTCTCTTGAATTTTATTAAATACATTTCAATATTAGTTAAATTGTTGATAAAATAACACTACATGCAATCTTTTACTACAGTACTGTAAAATTGACAAAATACAATCTCCTCAATAAAATTAAGCCCTTCGGATATCTTTTAGCAAAACCTCACAATAGAAAAGATTTTCAAAAGTTACAAAAATTTATACTTCTTTACTGGTATCTAGAAATATATATCTATAAGTATAATGGTTTTTTTTTGTCATTGTTGAAATCAGCAAATTTGGTTTGGTCCCTCGAGTAAATTTCTGGGGCCAAATCAATCCCTCTCATTAAACAAGGACTAGGAGCGTGTTTCTTCTACTGGGGCCATTTACTGTTTCGGACACGGATCGATCCATTATCCGGCTCAGTAGAAACATACCAACCCGCTATGTTACGCGACGGGTACGGCAAATCAAACCTGCTCCTGAGAAGGTTTTTTGCCGTGTTTAATACTCGCTATTTCCACGCAGTAGAATTAACATCCGATAGCGGTATTTGGCGTGTGGAAATGATGCCAAAGCCACGCTGGTAATGTGACTTCCGCTGTGTGCTACTACTACTACTAAACCAAAGTTTTAAATCCGGTTTTATCCCTGTCAACCTCCTGTACACCACACACGTCCACCTTCCTCTTCCTCACTTATCTCCACCCCTTTCCCCTTCAAACTCCCCAAGTTCCAGCTTCCAACTCTCACCCCGTGCGTCATTCAAATTCTCAGCAGTTACTGTCATTTTCATTTCAGAAGTGAATCAACATCAATAATATTCATGATGAACACATAGTAATTCTTTTAGTTTACACCTACCTAGTGGTACATCCATTAAAAGAAATAGAAAATAACTCAAGACTGTTTTGTTTGATAAAGAATGTGAATGGAACAGGCCTACATGTGCATGTATGCAGAAATGCATGGAAGTTACAGGGGGAAGTATTGTGACCCCAGCCGGGTCTGTGTCAAAATGGATTGGGTCATAATATCATCTATTTGTTTATTATTGCTTGTCTGATGTGTAGCCAGCCTGGTTGTCACAATGAGAAACGTTCATCAATGCATAATTTGGATAAATATATCTTCATTTGTCAGGGAATAAACATGATTTGAATATACTACACTTTGGGCAAGGAATTAGCCCTATCAACTACCAGAGTAATTTTTTGTAACATGTCCAAAAGGGGGTGGTGTTTAACAGCCCCTTAATTTTCTTCATTAAAAGGTGCAACAAGAGATTTTGAGACATCCAAATACTGTGTCATAATATTTAGTAATTTCATATAGATCAGACACTCAATAGATATCTTACCTTGTATAAAATTTGGCTACAGAAATGTCTTAAAAGAGAGAAAAAAGTGATTTTGATTTGCTTATATTTCAATGTAAAACACATGCTGAATTTCATATTTGCTCCTATACAAAATTAGAAATTTCAAAATTTTTATACCAAAGAAACATTTTTCAGCTTAATCTATTTAGAATGGGGGCGATATTTGATTGGAAAGTTTTACCCCCATCAGGGCAAAAAGCAGTACTTTCGATTTTTAAGGGACGCTTGATATGTTAAATCTCTTGTTGCACCTTTAACTTCTTATGTGAAATCTCTTGTTGCACCTTTAAACATCCAATTACTATGATACCACAGGATAGCTTAGAGTTTCTTCTTTTGGCATTAAAAAAACCTATTCATTTACCAACGTTTAGAGCCAAATATGCATGAAAATGTCTGATATTCCTAACTTCTTAAATTTTCCCTATTCTATACTGTGTCTATGGAAGTTGACAGTTTTTTTTGGCATGTGAACTTGCATGGTGTCAGACTGATGTAATACTAGGAATGTTGGTACTCATTTTCATGCTCTATTCATGCATTGGAAGATTTGTTTACAAGCATATAAGGCCAAGAAAAAAAGAACAAGTTTGTCTCAGAAGACCGCATGCATTTTGTTTAAAATTGGTCTTTTTGCACATTTTTCTCACTTGAAAATTTTTTTTTGTAAATGTTCCGAAAAAAATGAAAATTTGGTCGCAAACCAGCCGAAAAAATGAAGTAGGCCAAAAATGCAATTAAAAAAATCCCAAAGATTGTAATATCACCCATAATCACTCCCCAATTATTGCTTGGGTCGATGAGGTAATTGAGACTAAGTACTTTGCCCAAGGACACAAAACATGTCGGATGTGGCGGGGCTCAAACTCAGTCTAATGATCACAAGTCCTGCACTTTTCCACTGGACCACACATGCTTTTGAGGACCACATGTGCTCTTGATATAGGCAAAACAAAAAGTATTTTGGCTTTTGTTTTTTCCAACGCTTGAAAGTATTTCCATTTTACATGTGCGCCTCTTGCCAAAAACGTGTGCCACACGTACATCACACACTGCATCTGCTGCGATAGTGTTGTTTGGAGTTGCGCCCCCATTATTCTATATATCAATTCGCAGTGTAGAGAGGTTTGCCTATTAGGTGATGAACAAAGTATAGGTAGTTTAACACCTCAACTATAGGTGGCTATCATGTGAGAAATACCTAAAACAAAATGTCCGAAGCAGAAATGTATGCAATCTAGACATCTAATTGTTTTATGGTAGTATGGGTCTATTTCAGTATGTTTGAAAAAACCTTTTGCATAACACCCCTTTAACTTGGTTGGACAACTCTGGCTATTTGGTCCTGTATAATAAATTATATGCATTGGTATAGATACAAGCAATAGAAAGGTTCATTTGGTCCAATTAATAGTACATATATGAAAACATTGCTCAGGCTAAAAATTGAATGAGACAATTTTTTTTTTCAATACCTTTGCAACTCATAAAAAATACAATATTCATCAATACAAATTCAGTTGATCTCAAGGCACATATTACAAATTTTTAAAAAGCCTTCTAGGTGGATATTGGAGTAGTTGATGTGATAATTCAACAGCTAACCGTATCTTCTTGTACAGTAGCGTACCATTATTAATTTGTCATCAACCTACAGTTGATATGCAAATTAGCGTGTTACGCCCGGTGCAGTGACATGTTTGAATCCCTAATTTAATCAATGTGAGAGTCCTACAGCCTTATCCTTCACTAAATTAAGCTATTCCTGCAAATTTCAAATATTTTCACTCTTCCAAGTGGATCACTAATAGTGTCTTTAAAGATCTGTGATTCACTCAAAAGAAAAAAATATTTGAAATAAAAGTAAAGGATGTCTATAGGACTCTCATAAGGCATATTTTCCAACTAAAAAGTGACAGAAAAGGAAGAAAACACCAGTGTTCAAAGATATGAATCCCCCATTCAATTATGTGTTGAAGTAAATGTCCGTATTGACATTAATTGCTAAAATATCTGATTTTGTCCTTATTAGGTTACTTTTAGACTTATCACTTGTAGGGTATCTTAGGATACCTATATTACAAAAATACATCGTTCCCCGGAACACATGTGTTGCCTTCCATCGCGGTTTGTCAATGGGAGTCATAGTTTGGTGATGTTTGATAGATTTTGGTCAGTGTTTTTGTTGAGACACTTTGGTGTTTGATTTTAACAAAATTGGGTCAAAGGCCACATAGAGGTCATCAAAGGTCAATCTGTGTTACATCGCCCATGTTAAGTCTTGGCCAGTGGTTCTTTTGATAACTTTGTTGGCCGTAGTACTTATGTGCCAAAGAGTAGTTTTAAAGATTTTCACAAAATGGGTAAAAATCCCAGGGGGGACTTGTATTAAAAGGTGGATTGAAGTGCGTGAACAAGAAACGCGTAAAAAGGGTCTTTTTTTCAAACAGGCATGTACGTCGTACATTGAGGGTGTCAAAAACAGCAAAATAATTTGAAAAAGGTATGTTTTTTCGTACCCTGAAATTGTCATGTACGCGAGATCAAAATTACAAAATACTGTTATTTGGGGAAGTAAAGCAACAGAAGCCAAGCCAGATAATAAGGGTATATTATCAACACAGATGCATTGCTTTTTGTTTAGAGTTTGCAAAAACTGACAACAGACTTGTTTATGGTAGCAAAACAACAAAAATGCTTGTTTTAGTAATGTTTTTAGTCGGTGAAATACTTGTTTTTTGGGGTGCATTTCGGAAGTCCATGTTCATGCATCAATTCCACCTTTGAATACAACGGCCCCCCCCCCATGGGAAAAATGCCAAAATCGATTTGATGATTGTTTTCATTTTCTGATCCAGCAAAATCACTGATATTGCCTTAATGTTATAGTACCACTGGAGCTGAAAAGCTATTTGTCTGCGGCCATCTTTCCAGCCAAAAGAGTGTATTTTTTTTTTACTCAAAAGTATTCAGTTTGTGTCCTAAAAGTGGAACATTTGTGACGGACGGACATTTTTGTGGATAAATCTGGTTTGTTAGTGCTGCTGAATTTTGTGAGTCTTCAAGGGAACCTATTGAAACGCTTGTCCATTTGAACTGCTGAATTTCGTGTCGTAAAGGGACCTATTGAACCTTGACGTCTTGAACTGCTACACCAAGTTATCGTCTGAACGCTCTGAAAGAGGAACTTATTTCTGAAGAAATTCCTATTGGATTATATAAATAATTGCTGTAATTTTTGGAGGTTTCACTGTAAGACATTCATCGTTGAGCTGCAAATACTTTCTTTATTGCTGGACTTAGTCCCCCTCAGAGTTAACATTAATAAAATAAGTATCAGTAATCATAGGACATTACTGTATGCATAATTAATGATAATATTAATGAATTGTGTGGTTGACCTTCCAATTCGTTGAACCATCAATTTGGTAAAGATCATATTCGTCAGTGTTATTAATATAAAATCAAATCATTTGTGCACAGTTTGTGTTAAAGGGCATTCTGATCTGTGGGTGCCCGATCAGAGACGTGGTAACATTTAGCATTGATATTAATTCAGATTGGAACTACTGACAAGCACAAGTCATTCAGAGAATAAAAATTGGTTCTTTTTATACAAAAAACCTGGAAAATTATATATATATATATATAAATTGGATCGGATGGTATCGGATACCCGATGATCGTAGGTGAGGGTATTCGTGAAACTCTGAGTAACGGTTGCCTTTCCGAGGTCTATACTTTGAAATTTTTCTATATACGCTCTCCTGTAATGGGATCGAGCCCTTTTAATTCCAAAGATACCACCGTAAAAATTATGTTATTTTACGCCCCCACTACTTGTAGTGGTTGAGCACTTTCTGACTATTCATTGGTACAGAACTGTGCTGGCAGGCATATGCTGGTGGTGACACAATAGCATGTATATTAATATACATATCTTTATGGTTAATTAATACACGACCATGCAATACCATCCGTATGAGGATCGGATACCCGATGATCGTAAGTGAGATATGCCCTGAAACTCTGAGTAACGGTTGCCTTCCAGAGGTCTCTTTGAAATTTTTCATTACGCTCTCCTGTAAGGGATTTGACATTTTATTCCAAAGATAGTCACCTGTAAAACCCTGTATTTATTTTACGCCCCCACTACTTGTAGTGGTTGAGCACTTTCTGACTATTAATTGGTATACAGATCGTTGCTGGCAGGCATATGGGTTGTGACACCATAGGAATGTATATATTATTACATATCTTTGTGTTTAAAACACGCACCATGCAATTACCATCAGTCTGAGGATCGGATACCGGATGTCCGTAAGTGAGGGTATGATTCGTGAAACTCTGAGTCACGGTTGCCTTTCAGAGGTTCTTAAATTTGAAATTTTTCATTACGCTTCCTGTAATGGATTGAGCACTTTTATTCCAAAGATAGTCACCGGTAAAAACACTGTGATTTTTATATATATTTATATATATATATATATATATATATATATATATATATATTAATTACCTTCCACGATATAATTCCTTGATGAAATTGCTTCCAGTTATCACACAATTGTTGAATTTATCACTTGTTAACGGTAAATTTCCTGACCATTTAAAACATGCTCAAATTGTACCACTCATCAAGAAAACCCAGTTTTAGCCCCGAGATACTCAAAACTACCGGCCAGTTTGCAAATCTAAAGTTTTCTTGCCAAGACAATTGAACGTGCATGTACTTCACAGATTCAACTATTTGCTTGAAAATAATCTAAAGGGTAAACTGCAAATTGCAAAATATAGATCTAACCACATCACATGAGACTGCTTTATTGCTGTTTTATATGTTTGCTGACTTGCGGCGAAAAAGAGCCATGGAGGCCCATTTTGATTCCTTGATTATTCAGCTGCATTTGAACACTATTAACCACAACATCTCCTTTCAACGTCCCCCTCTGATAAGTTTGGGGGGGGGGCATAAAGATCTACGTTTTAATTTGGTCAAGTCGTACTTTGCAAATCGTTCGCAATGTTGTTATAGATGGCAACGAATCTCCTGTTCACATTCTTGATGAGGGTGTACCTCAAGGCTCTGTTGTTGGCCCTTTAAGTTTCCACTATAGACTCCTCACCCGTTGGAACAATATAATCATGCTCATGGAAATAAGCAAATGATTTATGCTGCTGACTCACAGGTTTATGCTATAATTAAAGGATGATGATAAATCATCTAAATTTCAAAATTGGAACAGTGTGTCAGGGATATTCAAAACTGGTCTAACGCTAATCATCTTAAGTTAAATGAAGACAAAACAGAAGTTATTCATATCACATCTCGCTTCAGATCCAGAGATTGTATTTCATCTGTGTGTATTGGGGATGCAGAAATCAAACCATCTTCAAATGCACGCAATCTTGGTATTCTTTTTGAAAATGATCTGAACTTGGATTCACATATCAACATTATTTGTCGTTCTGCTTCTCATGCACTCTACAAAATCAGCAAAATTAGGGATTTTCTCGACCAGCAAACTACTGTTAAACTTGTTCATGCATTTGTAACTTGCCGTTTAGATTCTTGTAATTCCTTGCTTCGTGGTCTTCCCGATGCCCAAATTGCCAAGCTGCAACGCATACAGAACTCTGCCGCAAGACTTGTTACACTCACTAAATCTCGGGATCATCTCTCTCCAATTCTCCGCGATCTACACTGGCTACCCATCAAATCTCGCATCATGTACAAGATTATTCTTCTTTCTTACAAAGCTCTACATGGACTTGCGCCGATATATCTTCAAGAACTTATTCATGAAGTACAGCCTACACGCTCTCTACCTCTATTTCGTCGATGTCGGCTCATACCCCACAACCTCAACTCAGATCTTATGGTCATCGTGCATTTTCTTCGGCTGCAGCTGAACTATGGAGCAATCTTCCTTATATATAAAAATCTCACAGACTATTGACCAATTCAAACGTCTGTAAACTTATTTGTTTAACCTTACCTAAGATATTCCATCTCTTTTCTTGTTTGCCATGGTAACTTTAATTTTTTTTGTGTGTGTTAACATGTTTTTGTGTTCATCCTCTTTCCATAGTGTTTTTGTGCACGCATTGTGATAAATTGTGGTAATGCGCTATATAAGCATGGTTGTATTATTTATTATTATTATTATTATTACCTCATTCATAATAAGCTTGAAAAATCATTCATTATGAATACATAAAGTTCAAGTCTTAGTTCAATTTGGCTTTGAGATGCTCCCCAAATGACCCATCGACTCATGTGTTAACCTATAGAGAATCCTCCCCATTTGAGTGAAATTACCATGAGAACAGGCATTGCCAACAAATATTTACATTTAATGCACATCCCCCAATTGAATCATTAATTTAAAATTACTGTTTTAACTGAGCTGAAAAAAACATATACATTCTATACATCTACACCCAGCATACATATATCATTTCCATAACAAAATAGAGAAAGACTTTCAAGACCTGATTAATATCCACAACACGTTCAAATAATTATTATGATTCCACACACCTACACAATTCCTTTGGATTACAGAGACAATCTCTCTCTATAAATTGGGTATACAATGAAGAACTTACTTTTAGGGATGAATCGAAAGAACAAGACACTGCTGTGAAATACAGTTATTTAATCGTCTAACCTTTACTGTTATTCCTTCTTGATCAATCTGAAATGTATTGCTATGAAAATAAGTAGTTTACCAGTTTAAATATACTGTTAAGGTATTTCATCATTTTTATGATTGCATGACTTCACGCAGAGTTGATTTTTGTCATGCTGATCCTTTTTGCAATTGTAGGGTCAAGGTGGCGGCCACTTGGTCTTGATACACCGTGTCCAACACAAAGTGATTAATAATACAAATTATGCCACATTAAAAATGTAAAACACCCATAGAGAAATCCTGCCAAGAAATCACCCGTATAGTCTAAGTAAACAACCCGTTGAATGAAACAAACATTGATTTTTTGTTAGTTAATTCACCAAAATGATGTACTTTTTCTCTTCTTTGATATTTATGAAATATAACAGGTGGGATACTTCGTGCACATGTATATTTTAATTAGCTCATTGCATACCCACCCACAAATTTCACACACTTACAAATCACAAATACACATGTATATTTTTAATAGCTCATTGCATACCCACCCACAAATGTCAACCTAACAAATCACCCAAGATGCAGACGTGATAGTCCTTTTCAATGTCACGTATCAGAATTTTGCATATCCAAGTACGAAAAAATAAAAAAAAAAAAAAAAAACCATTCAAAGTATAGCAAATTATGCATATTTAATTAGGTCATTTGCATACCTAATTTGATATGCCCAAAATTTACTCAGTTAACACCGCAACCCACTTCCCCAATTCCATTATTTTTACGGGCCTAAGTACAGAACTCTCCAGATAACTTGCATACAAACCTTCCGAAAAATTTTCATAAAATTATGCAAAAAGATCTTTTAATAATCATATTTTGTCACTCAAAATGCTAATCAGAGAACTCATCAATTCTTCCTTCCACCATTAATCACTGTAACCCATACAACTCCAGTAAACTCATCCACAAAGCTTTTTTAAGCTTTTTTACACATAATTAATGAGGTATACACGGTTACTTTTCTTTTGTTATCCACCGGTTGGAAAGCAGAGGGGGGATATTGTCCGTAGTGTGTGGTGTGTGTGTATGTGTGGTTCACAGTTTTATTAGGTTTCATTTCACATCTCCTTCCAAAAGTTTAGTTCCGATTTAAAAAACCATTATTATGTTTTGAATCTTCCGTCCTATACTTATACACATGGTAGAGCTCCAATAAAAATGAGAGTTGAGTCATTAAATGCCGCAGCAGAAAACCTGGGTGCCCAATTCTTTTCACCATTTGGACTCATTATTATGCACCATGCAACTGATTTGTTGCTACAATTTTAAGGATGTTTCATTTTGGTGGTTGGGGTGGTCGTGATCGTCTTTCTTCCATGTTTTGGGTTGTTCTGTATTTGCCTGTTTCCCATAGGTGAATTCTATGTCTGGATGGTTCCCAGTTGTGGTGGTTCCCGTGTCTGGTTGGTTCCCATTGTTGGGTGGTTCCCAGTGTTTGGTGGTGGTTCCCAGTGTTGGGCGTTCCAGAGTTTGGTGGTTCCCATTGTTGGGTGGTTTCCAGCTTCGGTGGTTTGATTTTTTGTGTGGTGGTTCCATGTCTGGTTTGTTCCCCGTGTTGGGTGGTTTCCTGTTGTTTGTGTCTTTTATTTAATGCCTGTCTGGTCCCACGCCTTTGGTGGTTTCTGGTGTTTGATGATTCTATGTCTTGGTGGTTCCCATTTTGGTGGTTCCTTGCTTTTGCTGTTTCTCAGTGTTTCATAAGTCTATTGGTATTTATTTGTTTTGCATATTCCATGCATCATTTCTATAGCTTATAATTATGGTTCCTTGTACATGTTACCTACTTTTAAAATGAATGTGTATAGAATCATAGGACACAAGATTCTCAACACATAATAATATAAAATTGGATTCTTTTTTCGTCCCAAGCCAAATCTTTGGTCTCGCCATGAGTTGACAAATATTGGGCTCGACTTGTCTCGCCCAAATATTTTTTTCAACTCATGGCTTGGCCAATTAAATTTGAGTATGGACTCAGTCAATTCAATTTTATACCAGACTTGGGGTTTAAGAGGACATGAGAGGGAGATCTGTTTTTAGGATACAAATTCTCTCAATTTAATGGAATCGGTTGTAGACCACCTACGAGAACCGTTCGAAGGCTTATTGAAACAACACGTACAAAAGAAAAATCTGCCAAACCTTTTTTTGAACTGGCCTGCTACCCTTATCGTCCCCATAGGAAACACAGTTGCTGTGCTTTCAGTCGTGCACGAAAGAAAGTACAAATCATCATCTTACTACATAAAAGATGGCGTTTTCGGCTTATCATTTCAGGTGTGATCTAACTAATACATTGGTAAAGCATTCAAAGTGCACAAAAACTGGGGTTCGACAAAATTGGGGGCGCGGGCGGTTCTTTCTGGAAAATCTCCTGATGTCTCTTAAGGTGCCATACGGGTTACTCATTGTAGGATGGTTGTCAAAAAGGTCCTGGACCAAAGATCATCTGAGGTCATGTACCAAGACGCCATCTTGCCAGAGGATGACGGAAAGTTTACTTGCAGTATTTTTAAAAATCCCAAGTAGCAAATTTAGGACGCCACAGTCATGATGGAATAAAAGCAATGCATAAGAAATGGAGTCACACAGGTATACCTCAGTTAGAACAGACAGACAGAAAGACAGACAGACAGAAAAAAGATTATAGGTCTCTGCCAGAACACATTCTGGCGAGACCCAAAATCATTTCCAAACTTCGACTTGAATCTGGACGGATGCGGTTTTTGTCTTTTTTTTTGAGTCAGAGCAAAAGTTCAATCACAGTGTCTAATAGTATCAACTCTATCAAGACCACAATCTATTTGAAACAAAACAATACCATCGGCAGTTTATATCCACGGGCAAAATACGCACGACCTGTTTACCACACTAACGGGGATATTGTGTCCTAACCCAGCTACCGGTTAACCATAATGTAATTTTAGCCACTGTGACATCCTCAGCAAATAAACGGACCGAGTACCGCCCACATTGAGTAAACACCAGTGGCGTAACAGGGACCTTTGGCAAATGGGGGGGGGTGAAGGGGTGCCAAGGTTTTTTTTGAGGGGGCAAATTGGGGTCCTCCATAGACCCTGTACAAAAAGTAAGTTCATTTGGGGGGCTGAGGGGGCTGGAAGGGGGGCAAGAGTCCTGTTTGGGGGGGCTTGCGCCCCCCCTTTGCCCCCCGCTGGTTACGCCAATGGTAAACACGCAGCCCCCCATGCAGCTAACCTTGGGTTAGCGGTGTCTGTATTTTGGCACAGGACTCATTTACATATAACATCCACCGCGTACCTTCCCAAGGT
This sequence comes from Ophioderma brevispina, assembly GCA_023653785.1. NCBI lineage: Eukaryota > Metazoa > Echinodermata > Ophiuroidea > Amphilepidida > Ophiodermatidae > Ophioderma > Ophioderma brevispina. The sequence continues at coordinate 75,797 of JAMKCH010085537.1, forward strand.
CCCCCCCCCCCCAATCGATCCTTTGTTTGGCATACCAAATAAGGAAAAGCCTGGGCTTGATTGACAGAAAGTTCAAAGTACATAGGTCAAATCGGTTTTCTATTACTGCCTCATGAATATAGTGGTCCTACGGCCGTACTCAGGCAAAATGTTAGAGTGAATTTACCATTCGCTGTGCACAGATATTTTAAGAAGGATAGATCTGATATGATCCTGGACATGGTCTCATACATGAAAAGCACCGCATATCTTCCGAATGACATTTTATTTTAAAATTTGCAACCACGAAGAAAGAAAACATTTCCTTGATCGTGTGAAAGTTCCGCTGAATTTGATCATAAACTTTGGCAGCAGCGATGCTAACTAGTAAAGCCCCTATACTTTAAATACACACTAGGCACAAGAGGTCACGCGTCAATTGTGAGCGTACTGTGTATAAGGCATAGTAAAACGGACAATAACTGCACGATGCTGAATCACAATAAATGTGATCCTGTAATAAAAAGCAGAGTATCTTTGTGTTAAGAATATTATGTTGCTAGAGCATCTTTTTTCATTGCAAGTGGCCAGCCAGTATCACCATTCACAATATGGAAATTATATTGTGATATTGTCAGACAACAACACTATATTAACTTAAATGCTGTTCAGATAGCTCCTGCTTGCAAGGGAAGCAATTTCAGTCTTAAAGGTCTGTATGCACAAAAGTGTTAGACTGGTCTAATGTAAATTCCCCAAAAGACATTTTCATTTGCATTGATATGAGGTATTTTGTATTTATTGTGAAATTTGCATTTTCATCTTTGTAATTTGCTAGTTTCTTTATAAAGAAAATGTGAATAACTGTCAATTTTGGACAAACTAATTTAGACTTGGACCAGGTCTAACTTTAAACCTGGTCTAACATTTTGTGCACATGGAGCAAAAGGTTTTGATGGCATTCCCTTAGCGGATGTCATTTTCTTCTGAAGGGGATTCCAAATATTGGAATGGCTGTTGTCAATTTTCATGACCTCCATTAAGCACAGCTTAATTTTATGATCCCCTTCACTAACAGCTCAGTGTGATAAAGGTCTAAAAATTTGTGATTTTGAGATGTGTTGAGGCTATTTCCACACATTTATTCTATACATATTGATGCCACTAAGAGTTTATGGAAATTTGAAATTAAAAATAAGACAATATTCCCATCACATGTGGACCCTTCTGAAGAAAATGACATCTCCCAAGTCCTTCATATTGAAGATAAAACTGAGCCTAAAGAACAAAAAACAATTCGTACAAAAACCTTGATTTGCTATGTTACTCCATGATTGCTTTTTTTGGCAGCACCGGTCAACAAAGCCAATCCATCCACCAGGGCAACAAAAAACGGTTCACACCAACAATAATCCTTACTATGACAAAAAGTTAAGAGCTATGTACAGCCCTGCTGCAAATCCAATACGCAACAGCGCACATACGAATACTGCATACTGGTCAGAAACGGAAAAAAGCCATTGGTAGTGCTAAGGCAATCAGGAAATTTGCAAAGCGAGTATACTGTTGTAGAGTGGAGATCTTTGCATCTTGAAAAACCCATAGCGGTCGTGCAAGAAGCCCCACTAATGCCAATGATAGATATCCAATGTGACACCTTTATAATCAAGAACGCCAACTCTTTTAGCACGTTCTTTTATGTTATCAATGCATTTGAGTATCCACCACCGTTACAAAAGAACATTGGACAAGGTACATGCATAAAATCAAGATTGTCCAACAGTGAAACACCAAGGTTATCCAGTGCAACTCTGAATCGACTTTTGATGGTCTATCCAGGGTCTGAGCCCTCTGCATTTATAACTAAAGTCTCGACTTTATGTTACCTCAGAGGGTAATCTTTTTGTATGTGCAAATGATTGAGCAGTTTACCATTGCATCCATTTCCACAATGCGAGTCTGCAGTTTCCATGTCCTCTTTAGTTTGCTTTGACTTTCTAACTGCAGTCTATACTTCACATACAATCCGAGGGGTATCTTTATATGCTGCACACGCTTGAGAGTACCATCTGTGTTGTTTCACAATGCTGTGGAGTTGTCAGTTTCCAATGGGGGGGGGGCTTCTTTAGTTTCTTTGCCTTTAAAGGTTTCATGACGGCCACCACCAAACCAGTACCTTGGGCCTGGATACCAGCGATAATCATATAGCAGTCCTCCATGTGTAACTAATTGATAAGACTTTTGGTGACTAATGGGAAGGACAACACCCGATATTATCCCGGTGATGAAACCCATTGGCAAAGGCAAAAGCTTGTGGAAGTAATGGGCGATAATGGTTACGCGTGATACATAGCGAGCGCCCAGCCAAGCCCTGCAAAGCAAAACCAAGCACCTAGTAGTAAGGTTATAAATGAGAATCTCATTGTTCTAGAAGTTTGGGGAGAAGGTTTGAGATGTTTTTCTAGAGTTTGAAGGAGCTGATCAGCATTTCTTGGGTCACACCTCTGGGAAATGTGTGGACTTTGTAAAAATCGGTGGTAAATTAGTAAAGGCGTAAATTTGAAATAAGTTAAATTGTGTTAAATGTACAACAATGTATTTGTTGATTATAAGGATTAAAAAAAAGATAGTTGTATAGGTTCGGCACATGGAGTTATATGGCTAAGTCCTGATCCGTTTCAAGGGCACAATGTGGTCCAGTGGATATGACTGCCGACTCATGATCCAAAGGTTGACCAAGGGGGGTTCGAGCCCCGTGCGGCCAATGTGTTGTGCACTTGGGCAAGGGGCACTTTACTTCACTTGCTTCGTCGACCCACGCAATATTCGGGTAGAGGTTACGGGGAATATTACAATCTAAGTGCTGAGTAGTTGTGCGCGTGGCCAGTGCGGCCTAGATGAGCGAAATGATTGTGACGATTTCCTGACGGCAGCGTAATAACTATAATAGGCAACAGCGCTGTGATCTTGTTGGAATGGCGCTTTATAAAGCCAATAATATTATTATATTATATTAGGTCATCTTGGGAAAAAAACATCCAATGCTCAGATTTTGTTGAAAACTAGCTGTAAATTATTACTGGTCATACTGAAGCAGAAAATGCATTTTAATTCTTTGGGGACAGCTCTGCAGATATTTGAGGTCAGTTTTGGTGACTATATCGACTATGTAGACAATTTACATTTTGCCCACTAATTACGAACCCAAATGCCAAATAATTGTCAAATAAGCCAATAACACAACAATTTGACACCTTAGAAAAAATGACATCTGCCCAAGTCACTTCATCTTTGAAGATAAAACTGAGCCAAGAACAACAAAAAATGTACAAACCTGAATTGCTACTGTACTCATGATGCTGACAGCAATGTTTCAATCAACAAAGCCACTCCCATACCACCAGGAAAACGGCTCACAAAACACACCAACAATACTCCTTACTATGACGAAGTTAAGAGCTATGTACAGCCCTGGCTCAATCAATAGCAGAAGCACACACTACGAATACTGCATACTGCTCAGAAACGAGCAATCGTTAGTGCTAAGGCAATCAGGAAATTTGCCAACGCAGTATAAATCCTGTTTGTCGATGGAAGTCTTGGCATCTATGAAATACATAAGCCTGTTCGTGCAAAGAACCACTTATGCCGATGAGGATATTAATAGCGCACCTTTATAATCAGGAACGCCAACTCTTTTAGCACGTCTTTTTGTATATCATGCCTTTGAGTATCCACCACCATTACAAAAGAACATTGGCAAGGTACACACTCAACAAACATTGGTCCATATCATTGAAACACCACGGTTTATCCAGTGCAACCTGAATCTGCTTATTGATGTACTGTCAAGGACCTCTGCCATTATACTGAGTCTCCTCTACTTCATCCCCGTTACCAGATGGTATCTTTGGTATGTGCACATGATTGAGGAGTAGCATTTGCATCCATTTCACAAGGCTGAGTTGGGCAGTTTTCCATGTCCCTTCTTTAGTTTGCTTTGCCTTTTTAACTGCAGTCTCTACTTCCTTCCCGTTCCCATCAGAGTCTATCTTCACGATGTGCAGATGATTGAGGAGTTCCCTTTGTGTTTCTGTTTCACAATGCTGAGTTACAGTTTCCATGTCTTCTTTAGCTTTCTGTAGACGTTTCACAGGTTTCAATGACGACCACAAACATTACTTTTGGGCCTGGATACCAGCGATAATCATGATAGCATTCCTCCATAGTGTAATAATTGATACGACTTTTGGGTAATATGGGAAGGACGCTCACCCCGATACTTATCCCGGTCTGATGCACCCCATTGGCACAGGCAAATGCTTGTGTGGAAGTCTGTGCAATGATGGTTACAACACTGATAACATAGGCTAATCCCACCGCCTAAACCTGCAAAACAAAACAACTCTATCTTAGTACCTTACTTAAACGGTAGTTGGTCACGATGGTTATGGCTTGCTGCAGTAGTCTGGGACAGAATTATGTGACTCGACTGAAGTAACATGTTCAAGTAACATGCCAGTGCGAACAGATGCGTACAGGAATTCTCATCTGTTCACAGTCCAATGATTATTAAAGCAAAAATTTTACTTGTTTTGTCTTTGAGTCAAAAAAAAACCCAATGAGTATTTTTAACATTTTAAAGTCACCCTGTATTAATATCTGCCCAAACTCTACTAAATCAATTACACCTGTTGATGACGAACCGGAATACATCGTACTTGGTCAGCTAATTCTGACTAGAGTAAATGAAACCCTTCCTCCTCCACTAAGGTTGGACATTGAGTGAAACAATAATTCAACACTTCCCTATTCCTTACTTCATGAGTGCACATTGTTGGTTGGGTTTTGATGAAACCCACTGTATCACTGCAACACTATTGTCCAGAACGGGTGAATGTGGCACATGTGTATTAGGTGCCACTATTCCTCACCTTATTGTGTGACACATTAAAGTGGATGGCTGGAACAAAATATTCCAGCAGATTTTCATGGGTTGTCCATGCATCCCCCTTAAAACTTAATTATCTAACCTGTCTAGGATCTTTGACATCTATATAACGCTACCAAATCACATTATTGGGCCCAGGGGTCCATTTGTTGCCAAATCTTGGATCTAACGATCATTCATATCCGTGGTTCCATTTAGTTGAGAAGTATCTCATGATTCATCCTCATCATAAGTAATTCAGATAATATATACTTTCACCATCATTGGTGATAGTTACCACTAAATGGTTGAAAATTTGATTAAGTTCATTGAACTTTGATTGGTCATTGTACATGGGGCTAAAAATGCATGAATCGGTTGTTAAAAATTGTGGTGTCCAGGTTGTTTGGTATGAGCTGAGCAATCAAGAAAAGTACAGTTTACAATATCTAGGATGTTTAGTTAGGTGTTAGAATTTGGTGTAAAGTTACCTCTTGACAAATTTTGCCTTGTTTTCTTTTTTTCTTTGGGATTAGTGACTACTTGTCCTTTTCTCCTAAAAATAACCTAAATAGAAGATCCTATATCAAAGTAAAGTTTCAATCTAAGCCTCAGGAGCAAGATAAAATATAATTTGAATGACTTTGACCTTGCCACAGATGTTATAATGAATGTAAAAAGACAATATGCGATAAAAGCAGATGTATAGTGTCTTTCCCACAATGCCCTTCTTCTAATACATTTTTGCAATTGGTTTCACACTATTTATGTGACAAAAGAACAACCTGTGTCAAAAATTGATTGGAGAAATACAATGTGGACGTAAATATGATTTCCCTCACCCTGTCATCATAGGCAACAGTGAAGAACAAAAGTTACACGTCCTTGGAAATTCTGTAAAGAAAGACCGGTAGCAGATAATAACCACCACCATGGCGACGGGACGGACCACCATATGATGAGCGAGGCACCAGATACAGGAGCTTGAAATACGCGAATGGGAAAAAAAAAAAAAAAATTCCAAGGAAAAAAATTTAAAAGTACAGAAAGTGATTTGACAACCAACTTCCATTTTTCTTCCAGGCCACATTTACTGTCTTAATTGAAATTATCGACTTAAGTTTTTCCATAAGTCATAGTAAAAATGTACCCTATAGGAATGTCCTCACTCAATGGCAGTACACATTTATCATCAAAAATGGATGCATGCTTGAATTTTGAAAATGAAGGTTTTGATTTTTCTTCTTGATGTTTCACCCTCACATAGGAGCATATCACCAAAACCATCTGATCACAAATTTTAAGTACAATCGGTGTAGCCATTTGGATATTAAAGCACAAACATGTTTATTGGCAAATTATTATTAAAAAAAACTAAAAAATTAAAAAAAAAAAAAAAAAAAAAAAAAAAAAAAAAATTTTTTATATTTTTGTTACTGCATGGATATGCGACATAACCTGCTAGTGATTGGCTTGAAATCCATGTATTAAAGCCAAGGCGTACTTTTTTAGTATCTTATTCGGTAATTTTAATTCTATATAAGTACAATATCCAAATTCCGACGTGAGATCAAAAAAGGCCTTCCCCATGATATCACAGATTTTCACAATCATGATATTGTGCCCATGATCAATACCAGTTTGACCTCAACACACAAACATTATTGATCTTTGGTTTTTCTGTACCTGATGTAAACCACAATCCCCTGTTTAGGTGCCGATTTTTGGAAAGCCAAAACGCGATAGTCTATTTGCAGGAGACGGTATGACAAATTTCACTATTTGGTGGGTGTGTGTATTTCTTTCTACATTAAAGCAGTTATGGATTGGTGCACATTATCCCCTGATTTAACAGTTAAAAAATACAGCAAGTAAACTTGCGTCGATCCCCCCCAAACCATGCAGAATGGCATAACACACAATATGGTCAAACAATTGTTTGGCAACAGTTGACCGTGGACCTTGGTAATGTGACCTTTGACCTCAACAACATTTGAAGGAACCCGTATTGCACTATCGACCCAGTTAAGGTTGTAATAGATCGGACCTTCAACTTTTTCAAAGACGACCAACAAACAAACTACCAAACTGGAACATGACTTCAGTTAACCTACTTTGACCTTGGTCCATGCCTTTGACATCATCCACATATAAGGAACCCCTATTGCACCTTCACCCCAACACGTCTGGTTTACATCTGACTTAAACTTTTCGAATGAGACGCGCGAAAAACAAAATGCGCGTGCAACCAAACTACCCAAACTGGACTGGAACATGACCTCAGCTTACCTTTGACCTGGTCCATGACCTTTGACCTCATCCACATATGAAGGAACCCCCTATGGCAACACCTTCCCCCAAGTCTGGTTTAATCGGACTTAAACTTTTCGAAGGAGACGGGAAAAACGAAAACCTCCCAAACTGAACACACATACACAAACATACACATACGGACATGCGCACCCCGCAATATCCCCCTCTGCTTTCAAATGCATTTTCCACACGTTTTGATTCTCTCCTCTCTCCCATTACGCGTGCTAATCCCTGTTAATTATATGAAGAAATTTTTTGCAAACATTTTTGCCAGTTTTAAAAACGTTAATTTGGTCATGCATACCTTACTTTTGTGCTCTCTCCTCGGCTTTTTTGTGCTTGCTTTAATATCTTATTCACAGAATATAAGGTGTAAGCCACTCTATAAAAACTTAAAATTTGTGTCGCGGTGATACACACACACACACACACACACACACACACACCACACACACAATCCATACACACCGACACAATTCACAACATTTCTAAGTGGTCCTGCCAGAAATAGCGGTGGCCGCACAAAAAGGCGTACAGATATTGTCCACACGACTAACATATAAGACCTGCAGATAAGCAGAGAGAAGCGTCCTCAGTGTATTGACATTGCGTTATTTGGTACCCATTGTCAATTTTACAATCATTTAACTGAAATGGTGAATTTTCTGATCCAGCTTTGAAAAACATGAAATGTTCATATTTTGAAGAAAAATGCCCTTTCAAGGAATTTTTAAGTGTAGGGCTTCAATGGGAATTTATTTTCATTATAAGCACCCCCCTTCCCCCCAAGAACGGTAAAGAGACTTTGCTGTTGTATTGATAATATCTACCTACCCTGTAAGTGGCTATCCTGTTCTTGGGGGGCAAGGGTTCATTTTAAACAATTTCTTTCTCCGTCGATGTGGCTAAATAGAAAAGAAGAGCTACACGAGCACTATGAAGTTCAATAGCTTTCATTCACGAGTGTAACAGTACCCTGGATTTTTAGTACAATTTATTGCAAACCCCAAACTGCAATGATCAGCTATTATGTTACATGTGCCCATCCAACGGTACGGAACCTAGCTTAGCTTCCTCTGGAGATTGAGCGTGTGGGCGCTGTACCTCACAGTGAATATATTCCAAAGCAAGACGAATAGCTTTGTGCTACTCTACCAACGAAGTACACTGTATACCATATTCACATGTTTGGTATTGTATTCATGAACAAAACATTGCACAAGAATGAACCATATCCAAATGACCCACTTTCTTAAGAGTAACTCTGATCATCAAATGAAGATTTTGTTGGCATAATATCTTGATATAAATCCTCACGTGAATGTTTGAAGTAGTATTTTATGTATAGTTGAGGCTTTGCTACTAGAACTCAACCCCTTCCAAATTGGATTTTTAAAAAAAAATGGTTTTATCTTGTTGTTATGGGCAATTTTTGAGGAAAGCACATATAACCTTACATGAAAACCGGTCTTATGTACACGGAATATCGAAAATACAATTCCATCAGCCTAGTTTTTACAACTCTTGATAATTGAGGGCGCGTCTCTCTGCTTATCCTGCCATCCTTTGAAGTTCACTACTCTTAACATTCTAGTTCTTCAAAGGCTAGCATTGCATGAAGCCTTGCCTGATCCCCATTCTAATCCCCATTCGATGAATTACTCTACAAAATTAAGATTTTTATTTTGACCAGCCTGGAATCAGTAATGTAAGGTGTGGCCTATGTGCAGATTCCCATCCTGTCCACTCGCCAAAACCAATAGTAATGTCAATGTTTCATTTGTTAAGAAATCCCATCGAACATCTGGTAGAAATTTTGTCGCTGTGTGCGAGAATCGATCTTGAATTTCCCCCAAACAATTTTCCGGGCATCCTCTAATTCACTACTGTGTTAGTTCAACGTTTACGAGAACAACATTGATTCCGCAAATTTAGTTTACGGGAGAATCTTTGCGAGAATCGAATCGATTCTCGGATTCCTCGCCGAATTCTAAAAAAAACCCTGAAAATAATAGCATCACGCAATCCCCGAATTTGTTGCAATTTCTGGCCCATTTATTCCTAAGATTGGTCATTTTGCATAAATGCTATTTTTATATGATGATATGCGAAGGTTGATTCGATTGCAATCTCTGAATCTAATTTGGTGGCCTCAACCAGCGATAAGGTAACTCCACATACTGTCTGACGCAACACAACCAAGCTACAAACTACAACCTTCCATCACCAGCAACATCTCCGCAAAGGTTGTCTTCCTTCCACCACATAGAAACACACAAACACCCATTAACCAATAAATCCATGTGTCTAAGGCTTGAGTCACAAATGCTGCCATCAAAATGTGGCCAATGACGGCCCTCGGCCCTTCCATCTATCCAGTGTAAACAAAGACGATAATGTGATGAATTATGGGTGCGATGGTTTCAGGATTTCTTGGAGGAGTAGGGGAGAGATTAAAAACAAAATCAAGCATATTTTGAATTCCCAGCATTTTAACCCCCAACTCATCTGATGGATCAGCACTTACCAAGTTACCAGCAATCGTGACATAAATTTTCTGATGCGCCTGGTTGGGAGAACATTGAACGTAAATAAGATACACTTCTGATGTGTACCCAGAAGTCAATTCCGGGTGGGGGATTGTCAATAGGATGATCTCCATTCCCCACTGCTTTTATTAGAGCCCGTACCTGGTTGTTTTTTTGACCAAATATACCTTGTATTACCATAATAGTGTTAACAAGACAGGCGGTTCTTGATGAACAACAATGGTGAAGTTTGGCATTGATGGTTAGAAAGAGAACAAATGCCCTGAGAGAAGTGTTATGTTTTAATAGTTGGAACTTTGCATTTCAAAAAGGTGAAACATACACATACGCAAGTTGAATAGGGCATAAGCGTTTAGCCACAGAGCATGTTAAAACAGGTTAACCAATAATGTGTCTGAAAAATATACCCATAATTCCAGCCAAAGCTACAACAATGATACTTTGTGGCCCACACCTTAAAGTTTGAATCCCCGCAAGGCAGACTGGGACCAGTTTCAAAAACCTGGTGGATTCATGCAGTGCCCAACGTCCCGACACCAACCCTCCTCAAACCTGGACAATTCTTACATCTTACACAGCACTGTTCAACTCTTTATTAATATATCAAACAGAAACCTACATTCCCACTGGCTGCCGTTACAGTTATATCCCATCCTGGATGAGGAATGCCGATACAGATACTCTTTTAGCAATGATTCCATGAATTCTGAACCCGGGGGAAGAAGCTTCATCCCAGGCTTCAGATCTGACAACTGGCCACGCCTTGAGCGCTGGGAGAAGACGAACCAAGTAATCGACTTCACCCCTCCAGCAGGAAGGCCTGGAAGCTTAACACTATAAACCGCCTCACCCGCAGAATTTCCAAACCATCGAAATTGCCAGTGACTGCCAAATTTTGTCTGAGTTCAACTCACCAGCAAATGGTGGTCGTTTCAAGAACATTGATAACACTCGCTCTGTCAAACAGAGATCACCAAACTCCCCACTCTTTGGTGATCCCCCGGCGTGGACGGGTATTAGCAGTGTCTACACATGTTGCCTTAACCAGTCCTTACCCAAGTTCTGGAGGAGGCTACCATCAACGTACTCCACAGACCAAACAAGCCTGTTGACAACCCCCAAGACCTACCACCGCCCTATTTAAAAAAATTCCCCCCCACTACTGTGTTCTCCCTTCAAACTCCTTGAGACGCTGACCTGGCCGGTCTGAGCCATCGTCGAACCCAACATGCCTGATGAACAAGCAGGATTATCGCCGTGGCGGAGAACTTCCACCAGATCTTAAAACTCACAAATGATATTGAGGAAAGCTTTGAAAGCCGCCGTTAGGCGGGCGTCATCTGTGGACTTACCTGCAAGCATATGACACCGGTGGCACAGGGCCTACACCAACTTTCTTTCTCAGACATCCGGATCGTCACCTTGTAAATTCCATATGTAATACATCGCTTGCAATCCGTCAGCTTATTCTCAAGACCAGTAGAATGGGCGAGTAGTCCCGTCTGCGTCGTTGAGGAACGGAGTACCATAAGGATCTGTACTGGCTTCTATGCTGTTCTATGATGTATATCAGCGATTTACCTCACACACCATCTAGACAATATGGCTACGCCGACGCTCTTGCCCTCCTCTCCCACTCGTCCAGCAAACTGGACATAGGAAAGCATCTAAAGACAATCACCCTACTTGCAGCATATCTCAAGACCTGGAGACTGAAGCTGAAGCAAAGCCAAACCAACCACTACTACTCGTGCCTTCGCCCTGTCAACACCAAAGGCTCATCGCCAGCTTCAATCACTCACAATGTAGCGCCTCTGCCATCCATCCTACACCAACCTACTTGGGAGTGAAGCTTGACCTTCAGCTTACTCAACCAGGCAGCACCTCGAGTCCGTATGCGCCAAGGTATCTTCGTTCTTCGGGAATAACCTCCTGTGCCGACTGTGCTGGATCTTCATGGGTCCAGCCCAACAACCCTACGCCCACTGCCTTGGCTCTGGTCTACTAGCACTGCTGATATGCCGCCCCATATGGTGCAAACAGCCTCTCACACCAGAAGCTGGACACAGTACTCAACAGACCTTGAGAAAATGAACCATCACTGGCGTTCTCCGTCCTATTCCATCTGATTCCTAACCCATTGGCTTTCAGGCAGTGCGTACCTGCAGTACTTCGGAGAGAACACCACTTCACAAATTAGTGAATAAGGCCCTGCATGGACAACAAGCACCTGCTGCATAACTCTGTCAAAGAATCACAACAACTCGGTAGACAGAGATGCCGCTCGTCATCACCTTTCTGCCGACACACTGCTAAACCCCCAGTTCCCCCATTCAACATCTTACGACGGAATACTGCCTGGCTAGATAATCCAAGAACTCAGATCACCTTCCTCTCTATGACACCTAAGACAGAACTAGCACCTGGCAGCACAGTCCGCCCACGCAAGGAATGGGTCACCTTAACTGGATTCCGCGCAGCGTCGCTCGCTTCAATAGCAACATGGCACCAATGGGGCTGCGGCCATCACCATCGTGCCGAGGTGGTTCTCTCCATCACAGACTCCGGATCACATTCTCAATGAGTAGCCCTACCTTTCGTCCACCGGTTGGACACAATTTCTCAAACCCCCAACCCATCAACAGTGAGTTGGCTCCAATGCTTTTTTTTACACATAATATAAGCTCTGCCTCATTCGCAAGAAAAAGAAGAAGTCCCAAAAGTGTGGGGAATTGGTCCCTGTGTTTGGGATTTTAATGGGCATGTTATGAAAAGATCAAACTGTTTTTGAAGGGGTTCACATAGGAAATGGGTTTGGGAGAGGAACTGGAAAGAATTGTTTGAGTTTTATGATAAAAAAAAGAGTTTTAATAGCGAATGCGTGGTTCCGGAGAGAGGACAAAGGACAGTGACGTTATCTCAGTGACTGATTTTGTGTTAAAAAGGGCTTTTGAGTTTGAGGTGGAGAGGGTTGAAGAGGGAGGATGTCCTGGAATACTTGGAAGAAGCCAAGTGGAGGAGGAGATAGGAGGGTTTTGGGTGGCCGGATGCCTTGAAGGGTGAATTGGAAAGGAGTAAGGGGTGCAGTTCTGCGAGTGTATGTGACTCCGGCCACCCTCATTCACGGGACCAAACTGTATTTAAAACTTTGGATTTACTACTACTATATCAAGCAGGGATCTTGTTAATTCAACCCGTGTATGCTAGAGTATTAGGGGTCAGACCCATCCCAAAACCTGCAGATGAAACTGCAGATGCCACAAGAGAGTAATGATGACCTGAGACGATGCCTAATAAGGAGTTAGAAGCCATGTTAGCCAAACCTACAGCACAGGCAGATCAAGTGACCTCAGCTTCTTGACCGATCAGAGGCCTGCGCACCGTGCTTCCGGTAGGAAGCAGCCTTATAGACCTCGATATTACCATTGTGACCAGCCAGGTCACTGTGCTCGGAATTGCCTGCTCCAGGGAACGAGGCAAAGGACCAACCCAAGGGGCCATGGGGAGGCCAGGCGAGGCGACCGGACCAGCAGTAACGGGCAAGCAGCAAACCTCAGGAAGAGGAGACAACCAGTCCACCCAGATGGATGTAGACCCAACTCAATACCATGCTATGTCAGGACTCTTTGTCCCAGTGGACATCAGGTGTTAGTGTTTACACATGTGGGTGTAAGGGAGCATCAGAGACCATACTCTCTATGACAGCATCTCGCTCATCCTCCCCACAATATGGCCAAGGCTCACCTGCCGGATGATGAGCTGATACATGTTGATGGACAGAATTACAAGGTGGTTACTGCCTGGTTTGAAATTCGGGTGGGCACAGTTAGTCACGTAATCAGGATGACAGTAGCCGATCTCCGACACCATGGTCTGTTAGGGATGGACTTTCTGCTAGCCACAGTGGTGTGTTTTGATTTAGCATCCGTTTGGAATTGCAGATGGAGGGAACCACAGTTAAGTGCAAGACTGCCGATGATTCTGTGCTAGAGTGGTTGCCGCTAATACTGTTGAGGTACCGCCAGGCCATGAGATAATCATCCAGGGTCAGGGAAGAGATTTGCCTACCACCAGCAAGGGGCCCCCCCCCGGAAATCAAGGGATTTGAAAATCAATCAAAATTCCCGGGGGGCTGAAAGGCTGTAACTGGTCAAAAATAGCTCAAAATGGGCTATTTTGCAAGAATTGCAGATTACTCTACCGGGATGCGCGTGCTCCCCTCGCCTGGATCCGCGCCTGACCTATTGGAACCAAATGAGGAAAGACAGGGCCACAGTACCCGAATACAGCAAGAACAAGTGAAAGTCAGGGTGCAGAACCAAGATGCCAGGAAGCAAATCAGCATAGACGGGGTGCAGACCCGGAGATACCAGAACCAATGAGGAAAGACAGGGTAAAGAACCCGAGGATAGCCAGAAGCAAATTAGGAAAGCTGGGTGTAGAACCCAAAGCATAACCAGGAACCAATGAGGAAAACAGGTACAGACCCGATGATGACCAAACAAACGGATGTCCGGGTGTGGAACCGAAGATAACCAGGAACCAAAGAAATTGCAATGGGCGCCTCTGCAAAATGTGAGATCGGAGTAGTTGTTCGCCGGCGCTCTAGAAGACCGCCATCTCCCAGCTCATTATCGGTAGTATGAGTAGTTGTCATTTGCAAAATTTTAAGTATAAAGACTTAGGGTCACAAGTTAAAGATCCTAGTTAGAAGATAGTTTGTTGTTTTTTTTGTGTGTGTTTTGTCGTATGTATGTTATAACAGATCCATGGGTGAAAGAGCCAAGAACCAGTACGTCCTGCTCTGGAAATTCTGACTCACCCCGTCGGACTGACTGGAGGAAATCCGAAAGAGGTATCCCACACATTGAGAATCCAATACTCTGGAGGAGAAAATGCCAAGGATAGGGTGTATTGGAAGGGGGTGGTATTTTTCTGCGAAAGAGAGTGCTGCAGATTCATGCACAGGAGTGTATGTCTACCTAGTTGAGACCTCTGGAACCATTCCATGTAGCAAAAGAACCTGGTGCATGAATTTTGTGGGATTGAATAATAGAGTTTAGACAGAAAGGAAGCCAAGACGGTCCCTTGCAGGAAGGCGGACACAAACCCTCATCAGGGGAAAGGAGCACAGCCTAAAATAACACATGAAAGGAAGGAGTCGGCCTCCCCAACCACAAACGCTAAAGCCCACCAAACCACTCCCTAGACCAGTTCGGCACAGCTTCTCATGCCAGCCCTAGGCCTGTTGGAAGGGACGGGCGAGACTCACCATAGCTACCATACAAACCACTGTCCGGAGACTTGGGGAAGTACAAAATTCCAAAGGTTCAGCCTCCCTCTTAAAAGATATTGATCCTGCGGCAGCTTCGGCGCACCGCGGCAAAAGAGATTACTGAGAGC
>JAMKCH010085538.1:0-103098 GCA_023653785.1 Ophioderma brevispina
AATTATACATGGACTTCCACAACGTTCCCAGTCTTAAAAGTAGATATTACCTACAGAAATCATGCATAAAAATTAAAACCTTGCACTAGCTGACCAATTTATTGAAATCCACATAAATACTTCATCTGAATCACATCACTTGCCTATAACTTTGTGGAGGAATTCCCTGATCTTACAAGTTTTGATAAACAAGTTGACTCAGTTTATAAGTTAGCATTCTGGGGAATTCCCCATTTCCCTATTGTGCAATCTAAACAGGTGCACTTAGCAAAACAACTATGGGTATTCCCCTTTCTCTATTTATAGTAAACAAAGTACTTTCCGGAGACATCTCTTCTCAAATAAAATGAGAAAATAATATGTAAAATGTCCAACCAGGAAAATGGTGGTATTATAACAACATCATAGTGGAAAAAGCCTTCATGTTCAGAGAAGCAAAGACTCCGGAATGGACTTGCCTAGCTTCATCAAAAAGCCATTTCCATCAATTGTTCTAAATATGCTTATTTGAAGAGGGATTGTACATTATTTGTGTATATTTTTAGCCTTTAATTTGTGTAATTTTGTATATTTCGTAATATGTGCAATTGTATTATAAAAATGATATCATTACATTCATGTTGAATATGTTGATTCCTGGGTACAAGTTAAGGGAGAAGAAGTGTTGAATTGTTGTAGGATCCACTGTGCAATGTGTTTTTACTCCTATAGATAATGAAAGTTTTAAAGATGACTTTCCAAAAATTCCCAATAATATTCACCTTTCACATGGATTCCATGGCCCACATGGATATGAAGAAATGTAATAGTCAGGGTTCTTTTTAGGTCACTTTCAAGCCGGATATTTTTTTAAAATTACCGCCCGGTTAGCAATCTCACCACACTTGGCAAAATTTATGAACACCCTGCTGTTTCTAGACTTAACAGTCACTACTGTCTCCACAACCTTAATGAGGGAGGTTCAATTGCCTACAAAGTTAACCTATAGTACTGATATTCTGGTACGTAGGCTCTCCTCAATGAGTATGAGTTCGGGGTGTGGTTTAAGCGCTGTGATCTTTTAGGAACCGTTTTGGTAATGTTTTGTGTTTATTAATTCTTATCTATTTATACGCTTAAATATGGTGTCCCTCAAGGATCCATCGCGGGCCCACGATCTTCACTTTGTATTCCAAACCTGTCTCTGATATTTTAGAAATACTTCTTTATCACTTGTATGGCAGATGGCCTCAACTTTATGTGAGCTATAATCCTAGAAGTTTGCGAGAAAAAAATAACCTTTCTTATCCTTTTCTAACCCCATGTAAATTCTGATCCGCTGATCTCAAGGTTAAGAAGTACTTTGAAAAAGCCAGGCATGGTCATTTTGAATCCTTGAACGTACCCTTCACATGGTAATAAACTTTCCTTTTATTAATAAAGTAGGAACGGAATGTGAACTGTTATGACGTCTCGTAGACGTCAAAGGTCAGAAATACCTTCAAGCACAAATAAATGAGCCTTGGGCACAAGTGATCTGACTTCTATATAACAACAACAGATTTAAGATTTGTAATTGGTTCAAGAATTTGGTATGTCAAACAACAAAATTACATTAAAATTACACCCATATTAAGATTATAATTTACTTAGAGTTGGTAGTGTCCGTGTTTTGAAAGCGTTTGCAGTTAAACGACGATATGTCCTCATAGCGAAGACTCCAAAATGACCAGAGCCACAAGTTCACATGAATTTAACTCTCAGGTAATTATTCATGGGATCTCTCAGTCCTGAAGGATAACTTTTGTCCAGAGTTCAAGACGACAAGGATTTAAGTCCCTCGACGATAATTAATCCACAGTATATCAGTTCAATATAATCACCACGGTTTCTACCTGTCCACAATTTGGAATCCTATTTTGATTCCGAACACTTCGGATTCAAAGATGACCAGTAGGAATAATTACAGCAACTCTGCTCAATGGAATAATATCCTGGCACTCGTATGTTGTCGTTCCTTATGCAGCGTAAAAACGAGCGATCTTCTAGCTACTTGTTAGTAGGGGATGCTGGCTATGAAATCCCCATAAATTACTTCATCTGAATTACATTCACTGTCCTTCCAAATATAACTTTGTGGGGGAATTCCCCTGATCTTACAATATCTGGATATGAAACATAAACCAGTTTCTAAGTTTAGCAATTCTTGGGGAATTCCACACTTCCTATTGTGCAAATCAAACAGGGCACTTAGGCACAAACAATACTAGGGGATTTCCCCTTTCTCTCTTTATAGTAAACAAAGTGCTTTCTGTGAGAAATCTTTTCTCAAATAAAATTGAGAAAATAATATTTTTTAACAGTTTAATCAGAAAAATGGAGGCCATATAACAGAACATATAACAATAACAGCCTGCACTCTTACTTGTTACGATGTCTCATGGACGCCAAGGTCAGAAATAATCTCTAAACACAAACAAATGAGCCTTGTGCACAAGTGATCTGAAGTTTTATATAATAACTCTATCTTATGATTTTAATCGAATTGATTGGTTCAAGAATTTGGAATGTCCAAAACACAATTACAATTCAATAATGATACACTCAATGTCTTTACCACAATATCCACAGTGTCCAGAATTAAAGGAAGCGTTGTAGTTCAACGACAATAAAGTCCTCACAGTGAAGACTAAAAATGACAGCATGCAAAGTCATATAAATCCACGGGAAATATAATCAATGGGAATCTTCTGTGTCCTAAAGATAATTGTGTGCAGCAGTTCAAGACGACGGGGTTGTCCTCGACGACACTAATATTCCGCAGTAAAATAATGCAAGTGTTTTACCACCAAAAGTCTGTCTGTCACAAATGTCGATTTTAATCGGACCACAAACTGGAATTCTTTTTATTCAAAAAACTTAAGCTCTTTTGACCTGAAAAATGACAGCAAACAGTTTAGCTTTCAAGCTCCCTTTGTATCCAAAATGTCAGCACTGGTATGGTAATTTTGAACACTTACAATAAAATTATATCTGAACTTGATAACTCTAAACACACACTTTTGAGTATTTCTGGACCTCTCGAAGGCCTTCGATACGCTAAATCATGATAGTCTTCTCTCCAAACTTGAGCACTATGGTGTTCGAAGTGTTCCCTTTGAGTGTTTCAGAAACTACTTATCTAACCCATATCAATATGTTAACTATAATAATCATGATTCATCATATTCTTATAATAACCTGTGGTGTGCCTCAAGGATTAATTTTGGGACTTTTATTTCTTTTATCGTTTATTCCTCTAAATATTTATATTTTACTCCATTTGTCTATGATACTAACCTAATCGCTTCTTATAGTAATTCCACTGATCTAATTATCTCTGCTAATTCTGAGCTTAAGCATGTGTGCTCTTGGCTAAAAGCCAATAAATTATCGTTGAATATTGCAGACAGTACTCGTAAATACGAGGCGGTATCAAAAAGTTTTAAACATCACCCAGAAGGGAAGAAGCTATATCGATGAAATTTTGTCAGAATAGTCACTCGTCCTTATGTACATGAGAGGGGAGGGCGAGTTGGTGTAGCGGTCGAGTCGCTCACAGTTTACCAATGCGGCCGGGTTCGATTCCCGGTCGAGCCAGTGTCGTATGTGAATTTGGTTCCCGATCCATGCTCGTCCTCTCAGGTTTTCTCCGAGATCTTCGGTTTCCTCCTGCATCCAAAAAATCGGACTTCTTCCCATAAATCTTTCCCCGCTGTTCTGGAGGCGTCCCTTGAATTTAATGCACATAACAATATTGGGTTCTGCCTGGCAAATGCCGAATGTTATAAATAATAAATTAATGGTGCAAAAATGGTCTCATAAGTTGTTTTACTTTCTTTACAGGTGGCGATAGATGTCAGCTACCTGCCCTGCTAATCACGTTTAGTCAATTAAATACGTTCGCTATTATGGATATCCACGGACTTCAAGTGCCAATTTTTATTTTCAAACATTTCAATTATTTACTTTTCAATTCATACTTTATTATTGGAAGCCAAATTCATAATTATCCTACGCGTAGATCTAGGGAGTATCGTTTGGCTAACTTTAATACTCACTCAGCCCAAAATACGCTACGGTGTCAGTGTCCTCTATAATGGCAATCCATTCCATGTGATATTATTAATTCTACATCTCTTTTTAAATTTAAGTCAAGCTTTAAACATTACTTATTGTCTGCTTATCATTAGAGTGTTCATTCTTCCTTCTTTCGTTATTACAGAGTGTGCCAAAAATGCAACATTAGGACAAACAAATATTAAAAATATTTCTCATGTCAATCTTCACTAAAACTATGTACTGCCTGAAGGTCCTAATTATTCCTCTATAAATTGCCGATTACCCCCATCCCATTGGGTCCCTAGATCCAGAGATACATTCAATTAAGTGAAAGGGTGTAAATTTCAGTTGCACCACTTTCACCTGGATATTTTTAATCTTGGTAATGTAACGAAAATGTATTGAAAAGGCATTGGATTTGGTGCATAACTTTCAAAGAAGTGTGAACAGATTACCATTTGAATATTTTAATTCAGGTAGTAGTATTGATTGTGAAAAAACTGCTGGTCTATCTCATATTAAAGGTGAAATTCGTTACACATTGAGCATTGCTCAGATGGCTGTCCTCGCCCAGGTAACCATCAACAGCCCATAATTTACCACTGAAAGAAACCTGTGATTGCATTAAGTTGACAACTTTCATTCAGACATTGTTTGTGTTGTCAGCATTTTTTTTCTAATAGCCGCTTACCAACACGCAATACAATAAATTAACTTTGACAAAATATCACAGACATGGAGTGAAATTAAAATAGAAAAATTTTTTTTAATTTTTCTATGAAAAGAAAAACAAGAACTCAGGCAAACACCGACAAGGTTAGAATGGCACTCCAAGGAAATCAAGCTCAAGACGGAATACATTACACTCGACTACCCTCATCTTTAAACGTATCACAAGGATTGTTCTGGGCTGGCTCTACCACATCCAACAGAGGGAATGCAACTCATTGCAAATGATCTTCCACGACGGTGTGGCCTACTGCCAAATGATCGCTGGACAACTCTGATGGTGGCAAGGCGGTTTTCATGGTATTACTTGACATGTCTGCAGCGTTGACACGGTTGATCACACATTTTGCTGCAAAGGACTAAATATAGGTTTGGTATAGGGGTACGTAAATCGCTGGTTCGTATCTTATTTAAGTGATAGAACTACTAAGGTACTGTCAGAACGAGTTTACAGAGACATTACATTGAAATATCACTTCTCAGGTTCCATTATTAGCCCATTGGGGTTCACTCTATACACTACACTGTTGGAGATATCATACGTAATCATGGTATCAAATTCATGTCTATGCTGATGAACATACAGATCTCTTGAGTTGACCCAAGGTCAGGGTGACTCCCAACGTGCCCTTACCTGCCTGTATCTCTGAAATCAATGATTGGATGATTGCTGATACTCTGCAACTGAATCAAGAGAAAAACTGAGTTTATGTTTTGCCAGTAATCGCATTCTACCACGGTTCACTAATCTCGAGTCAGACTGGGCAATGTGTGCATCATCCACCTCTATGTTAAGAATCTGGGGATTTTTTTGATTGCTTGCCTGAAACATGTCTGATCAAGTCAGTTCCCTTTGTAAAATCTCAATTTCATTTAAGGAACCTTTGCCGGGAGGATTCGCCGCTTTATCCACCCAAGAGGCTGCCACATGCAGTTAGAGGGTTGATCCTTTCACGTCTTGATTTTGGTAACTCTTTGTTGTTGGGTGCACGTGAATGTGACCTAAAGCGTTTGCAGCGCCTGCAAAACAAAGCTGCGCGCTTAATATTTAGATATAGCCGGGACCAGCCCTCTACTGGCTTTGTTAAAAGGGAATTGCATTGGTTGCTGTTAAAGAAGGTATTCAGTATAAGATTATGTTATATTGTTTATAGTGTCTCAATGAACAAGCTCCTTATTACTTGGGTGATCTGTATCTCACAGAGAAACAATCCTCTTGACATGGGTACGCAGACTCCGTTCTCACTCTTATTACACTCGTCATTCCATGTTGAGATCTTATAAAAAGGCGGGTGAGTCCTCTTGCTGTCGCTGCTCGCGCGTGTGGAAGGAAATGCCTAAGGAGATTCGTGAGACTGGGTCTGGTCCTGTTTCAAGCGCATTTGAAAACATCCTTATTCCCATCGTGAGTTTGTGTGTTTTTGATTGCTTGTTGCCTTATTTATATGTTTTTCTTTGTAAGCGCGTGTGTTCTTAGTAGAGCGGCTTATAATGCTTGTATAGATAATAGATATGCAGCTATAAAAACTATTATCGCGTTTTCTTAAAGTGTTTTTCACCTTTCAAAAACAATAATTCTGGAATTGCACTTTTTGTGCAACACTCGGTATACATGAGTACTTATTTATATTTGTGCGGCATTGATTGTATTTCTTGACTTTGGTTGCTTCTTTTACTCTCGTATTCAGTCTAGTACTGAATACTTATAAATGTTGAGCCCATATGTTAATGTTTTGCATTGGTCTGTTCTGTCCTGTTCTTAAAAAATGTCTCTTTGTCTTTGTTATGTCCTTGTCTTTGCACTCTATTGTTCTGGGTGACCAGTATGATCGAGCTCTGCTGTTCGCGTCATAATAATGTCCACTAATTGTAAACGATTTTGCTTGGAAAATAATAACCGAAACTGAGTATCATTATCTGACAACACGCAAGATGGTTTTAATGAGTGAGCAACACTTAATATTGCATTTATGTAGTCTTCTGTTTTTCCAATTTATTACACCTCTTTTTTGCAAACAACTCATTGTTCTACTTTTCCACATTTGTGCAGTTAAGTCTGACTCAGAGATTTCTAAATATTATTTTTTTGTGTAATAATAAAAATAGTCCAACTAGAACAAAGATAAGTAACCTAAAATGCACATTCCGACATTTGAATGAATCGTATTTTTTCGGTTTGATGCAGTAAACATTTATGGTAGTCTTACTTCCCATAGGGAACTGTGTATAACAAAAATTCCGATCCGGAATTTTAATAACCAATTTGTGCATTTTTCTATATGAGGAAAAAAGGGGGGGGGTGGTGGGGGGAGTGGGAAAAAAAAAAAAGGAATTCGATTTAAAGCTTACAATTTCACACAGTGATTAGTATATGTACAACATTATTTAAATGCAAAAAACACGCTTTTTTTTGGAATTGAGGGCTCCCCCTTAGGAAATCTCTGAGTCGTCCTTTAATATAGTCAAAAACATTACAATTTCCACATTTGCTTCTTTTTAACATATATCAAAAATTTTACCATACAATAGCATAATCACTGTTTACAAATCTGTATAAGTGTTTATCTTTTCACTCTCTTTTAAACTAGTTTCCTCCATTTAAAACTTCCTCTCTCCATAAACGTACAACATGCTCTGTAAACACCAACTATAACATTTAAATTTAAAAGGGACGAAAAGAAGTACTTAATAATAAAATAAAAACCCTCGTCTACGAAGGGGGGGGGGGGGGTGGTTCACCACCCCACTTTTCAGGTTTTTTTTCCCCTGCTTGCTAAACCCCCCTTTTTTGGGTGTCAAAATTATTTAATGTAGTTGTCAATTGAAATGTTCCTCTCCTTTTAATAAACAAACATCCACCGTGTTAATAGGTAAGATCCAGGTGATCCCAAGTGTTGGATAAGGGGGGGGGGGGGGTAACCACCCGCTTCGGAAGAGAAGTACCAACACGCCTAACCCACCATGAACACAACAGACACTTGATTTTGGTACAAAAAGATAGCTAAGGTCCTCCTCCTTCCATTGGAACAAATGAGTACAACATGCCTAGAATTGTCACAATGACGTCAATAAAGTTCGCATGTCATCAAACTGCCATTTCCATAGACACACACATTGAAAATTCAAGTGTTCGCCAAAAAGGTTAGGAAAATCAGATTTTCATGCTGGTTTTTGACTCTACTTGATGGGAAATGATAGTTTTATATATTACAGCATTTTAGAGCTATAATAAGGTGTTCTGTGTGAGTCGCGAAAAATGCGAAATATCAATTTTTCACCCCTTATTATTCAGTTATTTCGTACTTCTCAAAATATGGAAGTCATGGTGACGTATATTGGGATGTTAGTACTTATTTGGTTTGACCAATGGAAAGAAGAAACTCTATAAGCTGGAAAGAAGAAGTACCTAAGCTATCCTTTGAAGTACCAAAATTTACAGGAATCGGGTGTGTTCAGTAACGAAAAATACGGGGTGGGGGGGTGTGAGAACCACCCCCCCCCCCCCCTTCGGGGATTTGTTACAAAAATGGATCAGTAGACGAGGATTAAAAGAGAAGTAATAAATTTAAAGTAAATAATCTTTTTTAAAACGTAATTAAAACAATATAAACCCGCCCGACTCATAAAGTGGTGCGACCAGGATTAGAACCTCCGTATATAAAATCACATTTATGTTTACAACAATTATGCCACTATGTATACGGTCGGTTCTGAAGATCTGCACCGCTACGCCACAGGAGACTGCTCAGAGTCAGCCTGCTTTTAAGTAAACAAAGTACTTCTTCCAATTAAAGTATGATTAGCATATCTATGTATATATTATCGTCATGAGTCTTCCAAAACAGGCCAATCGACATTTTGGCGAAATTGATTTTTGGTAATATTATGATTACTATATCACAAGCTCTTTTCATATACCAAAGATTGAGCAAAAAAACCTTAGAATTGGTAGAATATAATAGCTTTCACTTTTTGGAAATCATACCCAAACGCCAAATCGAAAGTCTTCCAAACAACCCAATCTGCATTCGTCTGTTTGCGGACCTGAAAAACACCGTACGACAGCTGATCAAGTGACTATCGATCAATGGGATAGTGCGAGCTTCATATCTCTATCGATCAAGAATAGAGTGCCTATAGAAGTCTGGTCGAAATTTATATTAGTACCATTGTGTGTAGCGGTTATCTAAGGACGAATTTGCCACACGAAAAATTTTGCAGTTTTTACCTGACAAACAATTCTGCCGCAAATAATACTGGAACATTACAGTATACTGTAAAAATTGATGCATATCAAAACACTGAAAAAAATATATTTGGCGCGATTTATACAGAGATTGTGAATGTGTTGAAATTAAAAAAGCATGACGAAACACACGTAACTTAGTAGGCCTATCGACAAATGTCAACCAAAATTTCACGTGAATATAAGTCTATAAATTTATAAACTTGATAGTATGGCCTTCAACTCAAAAACATATATATAAAGTTTCGCGAAGATATTTCAACCATTGTGAATTAAGAGCTAAAAACATATTTTTTTATCCCCCATAGAGTACTCTATGTAAAACTGATATTGGTCGGCCAAAATTGGGGGTCTATTTTCGCTCATAACTCCAAACCAAACATCCTTTACCTATATTTCACAGGGTAAATGGAAAAATAGTAGCTTTCTTCTGATAACAAAATTTGACCACTTTGGGTAAAGTCTGGGGTCCCTGGTGACGACGCTATTAGCGATCGGACCATGGACCTTTAATTTTGTGTAAAAACATAATGCATATTTAAACGGTAAAATATAAAGTGAATTTGGATGGAAAATATAAAGCTGTAAGTTAATGGATTTTGTTGGCAGAATGCTGCCAGGATTGTCCGGTAAGATTTACAGTATTTTTCTTAAATAAAGAATTGAAATCCATAATAGTGACATAATAATGTTGATATAATTCAAGGTAAAATGGGAGGCCTGTTTTAAATTTAGTCGTTATAGCCGGAAAATTGGACAAAAGGGGTTTTGCTTGATTTTTAAATGACGGCAAGTAATAGTATTGTCTTTTTCTGATCCCTTTTTATGAAGTCCACTGTAATTTTTACAGCGCAAGTTATTTCGTCAAATAAAAGGTTGCACATGTAGTAATGATAATGTTTTAAACAAAAATATGCATTTTTAGTGTGTTCTTTACTAAACGTCGATTGTAGATGGCTTCTTGTCTGTTGGCGACGATCCGGGGGATGAGCACGGCAAAAAAGGAGCCTTCAGTTTTTGATCGGCCAGTAGAGTTTATTTTATTATTCTTTTTATTGTTTTAGACATAATACTAAAGGTTTTTTTTATTTTGTAATGATTACAAAACTATACGTTTCATGAGACTAATTTCACAAATACCCTTATTTCATTTGAGAAGCGTGTTTTTAACAACAAATAGTTGGGTAATTTGGGGGGAAATTCCCGTGACCGTGGAGAGCATGAGCATCATTCTCAGTGGATTTGTCTTCTATGAAGTTAATGAACAAATTTAGGGGGTGCCCCTCGAGAAAGTGTGGGCGGAATCAGGGAGGGGGTTATAATACAGGGGCAAAATTAAAAAATGCTTGAATTGCTGTAAAAGGTAACCAAAGAGTTCTTCTTGTTTACAAGGATTAAATAAAGGATAGTTTGTCATTTATCTCTAGAACCAAATACACATAGGAGTGCCAACTACTTTTTGATGCGATCCTCCTAGAACACGGCTGGTGTTTATTTTAACACCATAGTTTTTTGCAGCTGCGTAGATATAGAAAGATTATTATTCACATTATCAGCCATGTCAAATAATAAAAGATTATATTGAAATTACCAATAAAATGGAATGCAACCCGAATACACTTCATTTATTGAGTAGATAGAGGAAATTATTTTTTTTCAATTCCAATAATAACGAAAGACTATTTAATATGAAAAAAAATTTTCATTTTCTGCATTTTCCATAACAGCCGCTTTGTCTCAGAAATTTGGCAATTTGAATTGAAATTAAACCGTCAGAAGTCTGTTGAAAATACAAGGTAACCATTGAGCACCGCATCAGAAATGCCGGCAAACTACCATCTTAACCTAAAAATGGTTTGTTTTTTAGTCTCAAAGAAAGTTTTCAAAATACTGCTACGGGCTGTGACTCCAAAGGTGTGAAACATATACGCAATACTCTGTTTGATACAAAATTAAAAAAAAATTTCCCATTTGGGAATGTCAATTTCATTGCAATTGTACCAATAGAAACTCCGAAGTCGTTTTGTTTTTACGATTTTTTAGAAACATCATTTGACACTCTTAATTGCCAATATACACCTTCAAGCAATAAACAGATAAAATCACAACCTTCTTCCAAATAACGGTTATGCAGTTATTATGGTCAATAATCACAAAAAAATCCAGGGTTTCAAACGTTCGACATACACTTTGGATGTCCGTAGTACTTCCACTCTCAGTCAAAGTTGAGTAAAACCTACACAAAAGCTGAGTATATTTTTACCCAACAATGACTAAGGCTTTAGGCAACAATGAGCAAGGGAACTCATCTTTGACTAAGATTTTACTCAACAAAAGAGCTGTGACATTTTTACGCAACATGAGTAAAAATAATTTTACAGTGTGAACACATGTAGCCGCGATGCTGCAAGTGGAATACAGCAAAAAGACTGTAATCTTATGCCAATTGTACCAGGCGTATTAAAACGACTACAACGAGCTTTTATTCGAGTTTTTTCGAGGTTAACATTATGTACATTATTATGAATTTTCAATATACTATTAAGTACTACGGTTTACAGGAAAAACTTAAATTTAAAAGGGAAGTCTGGTAGCAATTCTGCTAACAAACCCCGCAAAAAATACAGCACGTTCACAGGTTTCATTCAATTAATAGCTTTTATAGCTGATGAATACATTTTACATAAATATTCCGTTTGATTAAATCAATTCTAATACAAAATACAAAGAATAGAAACTCCATCAGCCTCGTTTCTAGCTTCATTGGCATGTTTTGCCTGTAAGCAGATGATGACGGCTAGAAACCATCAAAAGCATAGTCATTTATAGCTCCCAATAAGCAGGAAAAGTATGTTTAACATGTTGAATACCACTGTCTGAGGCTGGATCGATGGACTCTTTTTGAGTACGCCAAACAGGCGACTGCGCACCTCTCGTCCCGTGAACATACAAACAGAGGACGTTTTTTGTTTTGCAAACAGAACCAATCCCTGCTATAATTAAATTGACAAGGATACTTGAATTGAAAGAGTGCTTAAAATGAAGCCGTTTCACTGGCCCACTATGTACACATAACTCCTTTTGCCTAAAAGTTTCAATTTGATAGCAAGTCATAATTCTCTAAAATTCAATCGCGATATCCGAAATGTGACTTTTGGTCGATTGGCTGTTTGAAGGATTAGTGCGATATGTACCACAGGGTCCTAGGACTACACAGCCACAGTCTAAGGGTCGGGGATACTGCATCACAGTAAAGTGGGTCCTACGACTGCACAGCATAGTTTAGGGTCCGGGGACACTACTCCATATCACAGTACCACAGGGTCATAGGACTTTACGTCATGCACAGAGTCCTAGCCACGCATCCTGAGAGGACCTTGAATTTTGAGATAGTTGTAATGAATTTGAGAGTCTCAATTGAGAGTCGCACTAAATATAAGTCAACCTTTAGCTGTGTCCTAGGGCACAGCTTCTGAACCCTGATTCTAGGTTTCAGAGACTAAACCTAAAGTCCTAGGACTTTTCATGATATGTAAGACTTTATATCTCTCACACTGGTACCCACATCACATTGTATACATTAGAGGATTGATCATTGTTTATTTATGCATCTTTGATTGGTTGTGTGCTTTTCTTGTTATTACTATTTTCTTGGTTTAAGTACGAAGAAAAATGAAACGAAAATAACATTGAAAATATGCAAAAGATTGTGCCCCCTCATTAATATTCAGATAAAAGTAGACAACTCATGACCTAATCATGCTCTATCACAGTGCCATATCGAAGTTGATTGGACTATTCGAGTGTAGTTGGTAGAGTGGATTATTAAATGAAATTTCTTTTCTTGAAAATATGCAACTGAGTTCATTAATAATTTCAATAATCGACCACAAACTATACATTACATGACCTCATCATGGTCTATCTCAGTTGCCACGTTGACTATCAGTTTAGTCAGTAGATTGGATTAATGAATTTCTTGTGCCCCTGAAGGATATACAGACATCCAGGAAGGCATCCATCTGCATGGTCTATATTGTCTACACATGTTGTGGGCAAAAACTACTAATGTTGTAGATCAAAATCATATTCGCAGTTATGATTTGCTCAACATACACGTAATGTTAATATACTTATATTGGATTTATTAGTGCAAATGGGTAGTTTGAATCATTGAGGGTTTTTTGTCGTTGTCATTTCCACTACCTCACCGTGGTTCCCCACCACCGGAAAATAGTAAAATCTACGTCCCGATTTATATTGATCGATTAAGATCAATTTATCTTCGGTAACCTTTTGTCCTCTGCTGATTATTTTTTACCCAAATTAACAAATAACATTATGGTAATGTGGGCGTTGCTTCATTTAACGATATCAAACACAGAAATTCTTCTGGTTGCGGACCGCCTATGTGACGATATGAAATTAAATGAAAAACAGAAAGGCGAAAATGTTTCAGATATTCTTGTAGCATTTGCCTAAAAATAAAATGGGCTGTGATTGCACACATGTATAAAAGCGTTCAAATAACAGCAAAATAAAGAAAAAAATATTAAGCGGAGCTGAGAATTACAATGTTCTAACTGGCATTTGGGGTTTCAAGAGCACATAATCTGGAGAAAAGATGCTAGCACATCAATCTCAACAAGACAATTCACTGTAATGCTCTATGAAGATGAAAAGGATCAGGATAAAAGCAAAATCACAAAGGCAATTTCAAATAAAGAGATTAAGCTAGATTGAAGATATTGAGCGACGGCCGAATGGGAACCGAAACCCGGGAGATCACCATAGCTTGGAATGTGCATAGGAGAAGGACGGAAGAGGAGGTATTAGTATTTAACGACACGATCAACACACTGTGTAATTTACTGTCACGAAGCAACTTATTTCAATCAACTTTATTACATAGACACGTTAAGGAATAGCCCAGTTTAGAAGAAGGAGGAACCAGAGTACCGGGAGAAAATCTGCGAGGCCCGAGTATGGACTGAACACAAACGCACATGAAACACAGGCCCGATCTAGGCGTCAGTAACTGGGCCCACAGTGGATTGCAAACGAGGGAGGATCACACCTGCGCTAATCTACCACCCATTCATAGAAGCGGAACGCTCACATAAATTTTTTGTCGACGGAATTTGTTGATTTTTAAAAGCGTTAAGACAAGCAGATACCAAGCACTCGGTGTTATACAGTGAATCAGAGTGAATTACCAGGGGCCATCCAGTGGATCGCCTGTATGTGAGAGCAAGCAATATCTTATAGGCTAGCTGTTGGCGAATGGAGCAAGTGCGGGTTCCGCAGAATTGGTGTTATGTGCAGCGTTCACAGGAACGCACGGCAGATATGACGTGCAGTCATATTCTAGACACGCTGAATCTTGTATATCGCATCCGGCAGATCAAAAACTAGCAGTGCAAACAAGCCAATCGAAACGCGTGCACTAAATGATGAGGTAGTATAGCTGTGTTGGTTTCCAGATAGTGGCGAACCTGGCGTATCTTTTTAAAATCCAGCAAAAGATATCATTGATGAGACAATGGAGAAAACGGTCTAGTGCGCTTTGTTGTTGTACCGAGGTTTAGTCGTCAAGAGGAGGAAAATTTCCAAGTCGTACCGACAGAGGGGTAAAATTCGTAATAAAATTTTGCACAAAAGGTGGGCTGTGAATTGGTTGAAATTCACCCATTGCAGGAGGACAAAGATAGCTACAATGAGGTAAGCGTATGGTGACCATCAATGCGTATAGGTGTGCGTTTGAGCCCTGTGAGATTTAAGTATCTTGTAATTTCTTTGGACAGAAATTAACGCTTGGTTGTCCAGATTAACAATGCGATATTTGGCAGATGGGTCCCGGCGGCGATGGTTATCTCGATGATTTTCATGATAAGGAAAATCGTGATCTGATATGCTGCCTGATCCTTGAAATGATGCTAAATGGTTTATGGTATGATTGTGCCACAGTGATCAGCGGACATTTGTGAAAGCGCTTAGAGGCCAAATAGCATAAGGCGCTATATAAATCTCTGCTATTATTATTATTATTATTAAAAAGAGTATAAATGCACATTTTTGCCCATATCTCCCGCTTTTTTTCGAGCCAGAGGGGGCAACTCCACCCCCCCCCCCCCCCCCCCCCCCCCGCCCCCTGCTCGGTATGCCCCCTGCTACGCGATCCCTGCATTCGTCCAAGACTCCGGCGATTCTGCCAAGTTGGATGGTGGAATTGTCCCTTCCCATTTACAACGACGAAAGCAATGAGTGAACCGAGATGTGAAATACATTAATTGGAATCACTCAGAACAAGCTTATTTTGCTTGCACCAAGCGCGAATGTCCGATATGCAACATTCAAGTTTCTTCAGGACCAAATCACGATCATCATGCGAGAAGATAACGAAAAGCTGTCGTCTGCGTATGCTACAACATTTACTCCATGTGTTGCAGCAATGTCAAATAAAGGTGAACTGAGCAGCGTAAATACAATTTCCCCAACAACTGAACCGTGCGGAGCACCACATGAGTACGATATCCGGTATTCGTTTTTTATTCCACCATAACAAACTGTGTGCGATCTGGCAGATAAGACGAAAACCACTGCTAAACATAATTAACTTTGATTCCAAAAGAATAAGTCAAACGAATCCATTGAGTGATATCTTACATTGTAACGACTCGTTCTTATGAAATGGTAGCACCCGAAGATGTGCAGCACAGTGCAATTGTTGTAACCAGAGATAGAACACTGGCCTAGCGGATGTTTGTTCCACATCTTTAAGTTCGCATGCGAAGGCAGAGTATTTTGGTTGGTTTTCAGGTACAATTTCAGCATCTCTGGTGACCAAGAATATAGTAAACTATTCCATCCTGTATCTATGTGCATGGCTGTTTCCCAACTTAACTACAACCTTATTTTGCCATGACAAATAAGCCAACCAATAACCGATTCTCTGACACTTCTTGTGTCAGGCTTGACAGGGAGCTCCTATGTTTCCTTTTTGACATTTTGACATCTGATCAATACAACCCCTATCGACCATGATGCCCTTTGCACAGTTCATTGATAAAGAGATGTCGATCACGGATGGAGTTCTTGACGGCCATTCCATTGCTTTTTTTCCTTCTTGCCGTTGTGCTATGTGGCCATCAAGATGAATTGGGTCTTCTCATCTAGAGAGTGCTTATGGTACTTATAATAGTTACTTACACAAACAACGAAAAAAAGAGAAAGAAGGTAAAATGAAAATAAACAGTCCTGAGCGTGCTTGATTGCGTATTCAACATGTCAAACTTAGAACGGCTTAATGTGTGACGGACTTACTACGTAATCGCCTTTGTCCCTAAAAACAAACAATTAGGTAAATTAGACGAAAAATGAATAGGTGTGTCGTAGCGTGTGGAGAAAAAGTTTATAGCCTTACCATTCTTCTTCTTATCGTGTCCAACACTGTGGTTCTCAATATGATCCAGCCAGAGACTGGTATAACGTTCTGGCTGCTTCCTGAATTCCGCAAGGGTCCTTGTTTGTGCATTGTTTGCTCCAGCATGGGCAGACCAAGATTTGTTCCATTGTCTGTGATGCTGTTCCACAACACAGGTAGTATCCCTGATCTGCTTCAGATAGCCCCACTTCTGCAAGGAAACCTTAGATCGTCCAGTTCTGGTTCTCAATCTATTGAGGCATCGCCATTCAGGCCCATGAGGAGTCAGCTCAGGTGGGAGATCGTCACAAGTTCAATACCGATGATTTACCTGTTGATGGGCAAGTCTATTCTACTGCCACAAGGCGACGACTCTCTTTTATACCTCCTTAGTAGACTGTTTCAAGAGGTGGACTTTGCTTAGAAACTCTCTCTATATTTAAAAGGAGGCGGTTGCCACAGGTATCTGGCCAACATCTGGTCTTCACATTGGATACTGGCAGCTACGCTCTTGCATGCTCGCTACGAAGCACGACGATGATCTGGTGGAAGACATTCCTCTAGGATGTACAGTTTTTCCGTTGGTGTTGGACGGAGCATCCTTTGATAAGCCGGCCGGAGGCATGTAAACGAACGGCCTGATCAAGCTCTTGTGCATGTTATCTTTCCCATACAAGTGCAAGGCATACTCTTCACATGAGTACACAGGGCAAGTGCCTCGATCTTAGGTAAGTGGGCGAGCAGCCCCTCAATGGTGCCATTGATATTTGTTCAGATGTTTCTTGTCTTGAACCTACATTTACTCTCGCTCCTCAAGTGGGTTTATAAGAGAGAGTGCGGTCCAAGGTGGCTCCTAGGTAGACAGGTAATCACATGCTCCAGGGGAGGTCCATACCATGTACATTTAATCTGACGGTTTGGCTTCACGTTGCGTAGATGGAAATACACACAAAAGCCTGTGTCTAGATGAGTTGACCCGTGGTGGTTTTTCGCTCATAACATAAGAAGTGATTCCATCCAAAGCTTTGGAGAGTCTCGCTTCAACAACTGTAAAGTTCGGCATCTTGTGCGCTAATTCCAAGATCGTCTGCTAAATAAAACGACAAGGGTCCTGCACCTCCTAGGTTGGTCGTGGTATATATGTTAACATGAAAGGTGCAAGCACACTCCCTTGGTGGTAACTCATATCTTGAGTCCTACGGCCATCGGCTCTTCTTCTGCTTCCTAGCTGAACAAAGAACCTCCTGTTAGCCAGCAATCCAAGGATAAGCTCCGCAAAGCGGATTGTCCTTGGTAATTTCCATGGATCTTATGGGAGTAGGCATCTGTGATTACCTGTCGTAAATGCTGCTGAAGGTCACGAACACACTCCGGTACCATACCCCTCTCGCAACCATCCTCAATTTTTTGAAGTTGTTGATACTTGGCTCGTTGTTGACTTGCCTGGCCGGAAACCTGCTTGTTCTGGGATGAGTGTTCGTCAACAACTATCCACAAGGTGCGATACATTGAGCAGGAGGCGGTCAAAGAGCTTGTAGGTTTGGCTAAGGAGTGATATAAGTCTGTAGCTCTTGGTATTGGATGATCTTTCCCAACGCTTTAGAAGGGCCATAACATGTGCTTCCTCCATATCTTTGGAACCGGTGGGAAATAAGGCAGCAATTGTAGAGCTCAAGAGCGCATTCCTGTGCTACTGGGCAAATTTTTTAGTTGCCAGTATAGAGTTGTCAGTCCTATGCTTTTCCTGGTTGAAGTTGAGCATCCCGGATTCCAATTCGTCAATTTTGAAGGGCGAGTGAAACAGGATCAACACTATACCTCTTTTTATGGGGTCTTTTTTGATCTTCTTGGGTTTCTTGCTGCTACTTGCCTACGAATATAACTTAATAGCAGGGGACTGTAATGGAAAGAGTATGCTCTTCCGGATAAAATTGTGAATTTTCGCACACAAGTACTTTAGGCATTGATAATCCATAAAATCGATGGACACTTCCAGCTTAGGGTTTCAAGGTATACAGGGGTCAAAATTTAAAATGTTCTGAATGTGGTTAAAAGCACACCATGTGTTTTCTGGTCCACCAGGATCCAAAAAGGTATATTACACTCTAGGCTTCTAGTTCCGGATTTTGGGTAAAAACTGTAAAAATGGTGAACAGTCAAGTTTGGTTGTACAAGGTCAACAGTTCAAGAATTGCGTTGCTTTGATTCAGTAATATGTGTGCAAAATTTTTCCCTGGTTAAAGATGAAATAGGAATAGTTTTGCCTTAGCTGCTATACTTAGGTGTTCACGTGATCCAACAAAATAGGTCACAGGTCCTAGAATCCATAGCTTCAAATATCTGTTGACTTTATTCGCGCTTTTTGATTAAATAACCAAGACACATAAGATGAGATTTAAAAAACTATTCATACATTCATGTCTATGAGCTAAACCAACAAGTTGAACCACATTTTACAAAAAAATTTGGAGCAATTTTAATTTTGACCATC
The DNA here is from genome assembly GCA_023653785.1 of Ophioderma brevispina. Taxonomy (NCBI): domain Eukaryota; kingdom Metazoa; phylum Echinodermata; class Ophiuroidea; order Amphilepidida; family Ophiodermatidae; genus Ophioderma; species Ophioderma brevispina. Next base: position 18,970 of record JAMKCH010085538.1, read on the forward strand.
TGTACAACAAATTGACTTTTTTTAACCATTTTTACAGTTCTTACCCCATAATTCCTAAACTATAGGTAGTATAAACTATACCTCTTTGGAATCCTTGTAACCAGACAGACATCATGGTGTGCTTTTCAACACAATCGGAATATTTTAAAAATTTTACCCCTGTGTAACCTTGAAATCCAAGCTGGGGGACATGAAAGGGGTGTGGCAAGTGCTTATTTTTGATTTTTTGATTATCAATGTATAAAGTACTTGTGTACCAAAATTCACAATTTTATCCGGATTTGCACACTCGCATAAGATCTGTTCACTACAGTCCCCCACTATAATTTTCCAAGAGTGTTTGGAAATTATAGCACCGACTTAGAGGGCTTGCATTTGGGGACAAGCAATATAATTCAGGTCAATTCTGAAACCAGGAATTGTAGAGTTTGTGCTTACCATGTTCATCGAGCAAATCATTGCAGATAGTCTTCCATTGGGATGTTTGACGCAGGTTTTCAAATGCAGGATTCCACCACGTGTCCACCTGATTGTCCTTGCGCATCATAACTGAGAGTCCGTCTCTTGCACAGCTTTCAATGGCCTCTGATACTACGTCAACGGCGTCATCGAGAGATAACCAGCTTACCGCGTTATCAAATGCTGCATCAACCTCGTGAAATTAATTTAAATTGGTAAAGTTGGATTTCTGAGTTTTTTACTTTTCATTACTGCAGTGTTTTTAAGTGTTCAAGTGTAAAATATGCATTTTGATATGATCACGAAAGACATTTAAGGTCCATTCATACTTTGCATTGCCGTGAAAATGGATAACAAGAATAGTCTTTTAAAAAGACAACCATCGCTTAGCGAGGATGTTAGTACTTAATATGTTAGTGTAAATACTTGAGATCATAGGAAAGCTCTCATATTAGAGAGCTTATTATTTCAGGCATCAACCATACTCATGCATCAACCTTTAATTTTGAAATACCACGGGTTTGGAAACGCCAGCCTTTATACAGCCATATCCATTTCATAGGTGAGCCCCCCTGTCATGGTTGCTCAGCAATGTGGAACATTGTGGGTAGTTTATCAATCAAATAGATCCTAAATATTTTAACAACAGTCCATTGCACAGAGATTAAAAATTCAAACTTACAGGAAACAGGTTTTAAAACAACACTTGACAAGTGCTATGAGGCAATGAAGTATCAACTTCTATGGCACAGTTCAATAGCTTTCATTCACAAGTGTATTTAGAAAACACACACACCTGAGTTTTGTGTATAATATATGATACCTAGAATACGCAAGCTCAGTTCATGTTAATGCATGTACAAGCTGAATGCTTTTAAATGCCCTCAGGTTAGAAAACTCTTACCTCTCCGTTAAGAAGCCCATCGTATAACTCTTGACGTCCTGGATAACGAACGATTTGATTCAGAGACAGGTCCCAGCCCTTATAGAAACAAAATAAACAAGAATTAAAATAATAATAATAATAATCATAATCATCATAACCATCATAATCATCATCATCATCATCATCATGAAGGGTAAACTTTGTGCACTTGGGGATGTCAGATATGGTGGAGTTTGTTGCAGCCATTCCATGTTTGTCCTTTACGTGACAAGAGGTCCTTCCTACTATCTGTAAGAATTGATCCAAGGTATTTGAAATCGCCAACTTCCCTGAGTTCAGTACCGATTTGGAAAAGATGGGTTGATGATCGATATCCTAGTATGACACTCATATAGTCAAGTCTTGTTAGCGTTAAGAAAGAGACCAACCCAGGTTGAAGCATCTTACAGGCACAGTAGCAAGTGGTTATTATTATTACGAACGCAAACACATGATGAATTATGATATTGTTTAAAAGCTTACCGTGATCTGGTCCTTCTCTCTTGCAATACAGTGCTCATCGAAGGCCCAGCCGTCAACGAAACCAACTGTAGCGCCAGTCAAATCCCTCCAATTGAATCCTGTATTTCCTTTCTTAACAACAAAGACAGTTTTTATCGGGTAGCTGTATGCCGTGGAAAACTTAAAAGTACGTGGCCTGTCGTAGGACTGAATCCAACCTGTAAATGATGACGATAATGATGAATTATTACTTCTACTACTACTACCACCACTACTACTACCACTACTACTACTACTACTACTACTACTACTACTACTACTACTACTACTACTACCACTACTACCACTACTACCACTACTACAACTGCTACTACAACTACTCTACTACTACTACTACCACTACTACTACAACAACAACAACTACTACCACTACTACTACTACTGCTGTTACTACTACTACTACTATTACTATTACTACTACTACCCCGACAATCATGAATACCTACTACTATCACTGTACTTGTTGTAAAGCTTTAATGGATAGTGATGGTGATGGAAGTTGTGACGGTGATGACCACCTTCATGATGGTGAGTGGTAAAAGTAATAGTGGGTGTGATGGGGATGTTGCAATCACGGTGATGGTGACAGTGATGGTGATAGTGGTGGTGGAAATGGTGGTGGTGATGTTGTAGTGTTGGTTGTAAAGGGGATGGTAGTGGTGATGGTGACAATGGTGATGGCGAAGGTGCTAATGGTAATGGCAATGGTGATGGTGGTGGTGGTATTGGTGATGGTGGTTATAGCGATGGCAGTATTGTGCTAGTGGTTGCCAAAGTAATAAGGGATATTTAATCCCATATTAGTCCCAGGGTGTATTCAGGACGAAAGTCAAGGGAATAGACAAATTACATTTTCCCTATGTTGCTTGCGAACTTCTATACAGGTGGTGTGCATCTTAGATTTCGTATAAAGACATGGCACCGTCGATTTCCGTGAGATTTCTGTTAAATACTACTGATTTATAAATTGCACAAATCAATCTCCAAATGACCCAATCTCAATTTATGGTATTAGCACAAAATTAGCAACAGATGATAAATAGCGAAATTAACGTGAATTCTCAAGTTCCCACTACAATAGAATGTGAGACTATGATTTACATTATGTTTTTACCTACGCATGCGTCGTAATATTGAGCCATCAAGCCTTCTCCACCCTGTGATCTTGCCCCAGGCACGGAATCCCAACATCGGTTGGGTGAATCGTACACTAGTTGACAGTTCTTCCCAGCAATCTGGCAAACTGTAAAAGAAAATTCAATAAATTAGGCAAAACAAACAAAAATAAAAAAGACAATGCTTTGTGGCCAAATGGCCAAATCACGCATAATTTACATCATAAAAGCGGGGATATAAAATTATTAAAATACACAAGATTGCACCAGTAACATAAAGAACATTACACATTTAACACTAGAAATATGCACATTGCACATTAAAATTACATCAAAATATTGCGCTAATAAAATATACCCAAGATAATAAATAAAGCCTAGAAAATAATAAAAAAAAACTCCTAAGAGTTCCAACTTTCTCTAATTTTTGGTTAAGGGGTTTTGCGTTTTTCGGGCGTTCTTCTATTTCAGCATTTTTGCACGCTTTTTACAAGCGAGGTGTTTAATAAAGAAGCGAGACCTAGGCAACAAAATGTATATTTCGAAAACTTTCAACATTATCGGACTTTGGCAGAATACTGATCGCAAAACATGCCGAGATACTTTTTGTGCCAACTGTAGGTGTGCGAATGTACTTGTCTAGCAGATTACATGGGTTCCCATGCACCCCCTTAAAATAAAATTCTAATATGATTTTTAGCATCTCTACGACATCTCTTTTAGAAATTTGATGTTATCAAAGTCAAAATTTGTCTTTAGGGATCCGATTGGCGGCCATCTTGGTTCTAAGAGAGCAGTCATATAAGGCGGGTCGATTTAGTTGAAAAGTATCTCAAATGATTCGTCTCATCATAAGGAATCAGAAAATATACTGCGTGAATAAAAAAATGACAGATGACCTTGACCTTGATAAAGTCACTGAATTATAGATTTGTTGTTGTTTTAATAAAGCAAATCTAATATACTTCCAAGTGTTGAAAAAAATGAAAGAAATCAACTGAAAAATAAGCCAGATATGACAATTTTGTAAGCACGCCTCTTTTTCCTCCATTCCAATGGGATTTATAGTGTAGTAACAGGCTAATTTTTAATTTAAGTATGTTTTAAAAGATGTCTTTGCGGTCTGAAAGGAAGAATATCTACTGCAATAAGATTGCCTTGTTAGCAGAATTAACTAACAAATGTTGCCCATGGAGGTCGCCATGTTCGGCATTGGTGACGTTGTATGACTTAAGAAGTCAATAGACCAAAACAGGTGTCTGTGTAATGTCTAGGGTACTCCTGGGCATTAAATCGGATATAGTGTGTCCAGTAGAAAATCACTATATAACGATCAATTAAAAAAAATGTGACAATTCTTGAAAAGGATATTATTGAAAAGGTTTGGTTGTTTCATTCATTGGCTACTTCTTTCAAGACACAATATGTACTACAAACCATCATGATTTCTATTTTTCACGTGGGCCGATCAAAATGGCTGCAATCATACGGATGATATTGTAATCGTTTTACTTTATCAATAATACATGTATAGTATCATTTTTCTGACTGAAAGACATTCATTTTAAACAAAAATGCATTTATAAAGTGTTGAAGCAGATTATATATTTAGCCTGGCATTTCGCTTTAAGCAAGATATTACGTTAATGTGTATACGATATACGGGGTGTTAATGAGGGGTTATAGATTAATATGAAAGTAATGACCTGTGGCGTTCAGTCGCCAGTTATCAATGTAATGTAATTTATTGTGGAACTGGCCTAGGTTAAATGTTCACACAAAATCTCACGCAATTCTGCTGTGTAAATTGAAAAGCTTTCAACACTACTCTGTAATTAGGTTATTAGATACAAGCTATGCCAAATAAGGGACTAAACTCTTAAGCCATCTCCTAACAATGGGTAGATCTTGTTTTGTCTGCCACAGGTGAAAAGGGTGTTTGGATTGTCAGATCATTTGGCACATTGGTATAAATAAAAATCGATTCATTGATTAGTCCGTCGTGGGAAATAATCAAGAAATGTAAAGACATTTTACATGAATTCATGATGTAAGCTATTGCACAATTCTCACAAACACTGAAGCACAAGTTTACGTTTAATGTGTGTAAATACTAGGAATAGAGAAAAAAGTGATGTGCTTGCAAAACCTGCCATATCAAGCGTATTTTTCGCTCGATTTCTTGCATTTTTTTCAACATGAAAGTAGATAAAATCAACAACAAACTACGATATAGTGATTTTCATTAAGGTCAAGCTCATCTTAATCCGTGCACAATTTTTTGCGTCACGTAGTATAGTTTTAAGTGAACTTTGATTCGGTCATTAAAGGAGGCAAATGTTCAAAATGCGTCACAATTAATTGGTTGTCAAGTTGTTGTATGGGAAATCATGAAAACAATCCAGAGAAGTAAGTTCGATATCTAGGGTGTTTTGTTAGGTGGAGTAAAAAAATTCGGTAAAGTTACTCTTGTCAAATTTCTAGTGTTTTGTCATAGAAAAACCAAAAATCCTAAAATCAGGGAAAATGTATATTTCAGGCTCATACGAACAATTGACATCATTTTTTGGCAATTGAGCATTTTGAAAAGTTGGCCTCCTGTACAATGAACATCATCCACATTTCCACCCATATCTCGGTAAATGAACATCACAAATATGCCAGATCTGGTTCCTTATGATGATCGACATTCATTTGAGAGACTTTGACTAACTCGAACCACTTTGTTGACTGATCTCTTTAGATCCAAGATGACTGCCAACCCGGGATCCCTTGGGATATTTTTATTTTGGTAACACAAAATTATTTTTTGTTATTTAAAGTCGTGGAGATTCTAAAAAAATCATGTTAGAATTAGTTGAGGGGGTGCATGGGAACACCCTTATCTCGGCACAGTCCACTATCTTCCTCGAGTCATGAGTCAACGCGTTCCGTCATGAGGTTTGCTGGGCATTGCGTGCACGCCTGTAGAAAATAAGCACCAATTGCACGAGAGAGTACTTACAAATCTGTACTGATTTCCCACATTCCAAAACTCGATATTTGGAACAACAAGTAAATACATCTTAAGCACAATGTAAGTACAGAGAGACAGAAACAATAAGTACAACCAAAGTACAATATGTGGCTAAATTGTGTTAAATTGTGCTTGCAATGTACTTTAATTTGTACTTGTTTTTCCAAGTACGTATGTGTTATGATTGTGCTGGCCAGGTAAGTACCTTTTAAGACAATGCAAGTACATTTTGCAAACTCAAAATATGTACTTACACTGTAATTGAAATTGGTGTCTTAGCAAGTACATTTTTAAGCAAACTCCAGTATTGCTTGCCAGGTAAGTACATTTTAAAGCACAATGCAAGTACATGTGCAAACTCCAGAATATGACTTAGCAAGTACTTGAAATGTGCTTGCTATTGTTCCAAATATCGAGGTTTGGAATGTGTCGTAGCAAGTAACTTTTTAAGCACATCAAGATGTACTTACTGTGTTTGCAATGTGCTTGCTGCTGTTCAAAGTACATGTAAGTACATTTTGCACACAATGAAAATAAGCCACTCCAAAATATGTACTTACACGTGCTTGCAATGTGCTTGCTGCTTTTCCAAATATCGAGTTTGGAATGGTTTAGCAAGTACATTTTAAGCACCCTCGAGAAATGTACTTACACTGCGCTTGCAATGTGCTTGCGGCTGTTCCAATATCGAGGTTTGGAATGTGCCTTGCAAGACATATTAAGGCACATCGAGAAATTGTACTACATTGTGCTTGCAATGTGCTTGCTGTGTCCAAATATAGGGGTTTGGATGGGTCTTAGCAAGTACATTTTAAGCACACTCAAGAAATGTACTTACACTACTTGAAATGTGCTTTGATGCTGTTCCAAATATCGAGGTTTGGAATGGGTCTCAGCAAGCACATTTTAAGCACACCAAGAAAGTTGTACTTACACTGTACTTGTCAAATGTGCTTGCTGCAGTGGCGGAACAATCAGGGGGTCAGGGGGCGAGTGCCCACCCCGCTCAGAAACCCTTGCCCCCCCCCCGCCAGCCCCCCCCCCCCCCCGCCCGGCCCCACCAAATGAACTGACTTTTGTACGTGTCGATGGAGAAGGACAACAACATTCACTCCCTCAGAAAAGCCTCGGCACACCTTTGAACCTCAACCACCTACCCCCCCCCTTCCCCCGACCCATTTGGAAAGGTTTGGTTACGCCATTTCTGCTATTCCAAATGTCGAGGTTAGAATGTGCCTATCAAGTACATTTTAAGCATATGCAAGCAATGTGCTTTGTTGCTGTCCTTGAAATGCACTGCTGCAGTGGCAGAGCAGAACCATTTTTTTCTAAGCAGGAGAAAAGGGGGGGGGCACCATACTTTATGGGGGGAAAGATGTATCATTGGGTTAGTACAATATAAGCCTATATGTTGCTTAAAACTGTTATATTGGCACATGTGGGCTCATTTCAAGGCAATTCTCTACGATTTTCCACTCATTGTGGAGTTTCATTTGTATTGGAAAGGAAAAGGATGCACACCAAAACTCATATTAAAACATTTCTGACCTTTTTGTCCAAAAAACTGAATCGTTTTTTTCATTCAAACAGAAGTGTTAACTCTTTTGACTTTTGAACGTTGTTCTGTCATGTTGAAGTTGTGGTGCTACTTGACCACAAATGTTGATAGTTTGTAGCCTAAGCGTACAAGATTGTAGTTACAATTCAACACAAACATGCACTCTTTTTATATGCAAATGTGTTTTTTAACTACCAAGAATACAAAGCAGGAAAATATTATTTGGGAAGCAGTCATTATTTATGCAAGTTAGGGAAGAAATTAAACCTTTTTAGCCATTTATTAAAATTTAATAAATGTATTAAAAGTTAGGTTACCTCTCCCTCCCTCTTCTTGAGGGAAAAAACAATAACAAGCTATAACATGTGATTCTTCTCTCACAATGTATTTTCAGAATTCCCTCCCTCATATCCTCAACAACCCCCCCCCGCCCCCAGCATAATGACTCATCCCCTACCTAGTTCAACTTCAAATCCCAAAGTCAATAATTCTAATCTGTAAGCCTATGAGTGAGGATTAGGTGGATTATTGTAAGTATACAGGTCAAAATTATAAGCCCCCCCCCCCCCAAACGTTCCAGAACAATGTACCCTTGTTAGGGGGAGCGTATTAATTTTGACCTGTATATTTTGTCAAGTAACAGCTGTTTGTATGATTGTGTTTATAGAATAAGATGTAATTATGGCACAGGGGTTATGCGGACTTAATATCAACTTGGCTAACTTGATGCAGTGAGTGATCGATTTTAGAAAGGGACTTACGTATGTGTCCACAAGCCAACTACGAATTCGTCTACCTTTTATGTAGCAAACCAACACAACAATTTAAAGGGGGAGGGCCGATTTATGAGGATATGAAGTTTTCATTTTGATAGAATTGGCTTCACTCCAAAAACCCCATCTGTAAAGTTCGCGCCGAATATTTCAATCCGTTTGATGCGAGAGCTAAAACGTGCTTTGTAAGCCCCATAGGCGTACTGGTAAATAAATATTTGAGTCGGACCAAAATGGGGCACCACTTGCTCTTAAATTCCAAACCAAATATCCCATTGTCTTAAGGTTTCACAGGGTGAATTGAGAAAAAAATTATAGTTTTTTCTTGATACCAAAAGGTTGACCACTTCCGGTTTAACAATATGGGTTCTGGGACGAGGGCTGGCTATTAGCGATCGGGCCATGTACCTTTAACATGTGTGTGATATAAAGGCTGCCACGTCAGTTGATGTATATGGAGGGATGTATAACGTTTTATACGGCGTTACCAAAAAAAGTGCACTTTTTGCCTATTTGTGACTATACATGAATAGTAATTAGGGTATACGCGAGTATACGTGAAAAAATCGTAAGAGGGTATACGCGCGCGTATACGTGAAAAAAATAGTAATTCATGTTAAATTAGGATATACGCGAGTAGTCTGTGCGTGTCCCATCTAAGTACCTTGTCTCTAATTGGTGTTTTGAAACTTTTGAAGTGCAAAGGAAGTGTATACGTAAAAAGGCGTATACGTAAAACAAATACCCACCAGATCACTGTCGCCCGAACTATAAGTTAAAGGTGATCTAAAAACATGCAATTCTTATTTTACCACATATTACAAAATTCTAGATTTATTACAAAACTGTGATTTAAAAGATACACTGGAGTACCAATTACTGACTGCCATAATTATAGTACTAGTATTTGAGCTTCAGCATTAACCTCATTACAGATTGCCAGTATATATATACAGTATAATATATATTAGCCTACATGTATACAAATTTGCTATGAGCAGCACCAATCTAATAAATTAAAGATTTCAAAAAATTTACCTCTTAGTTATACCACATTGATCGCTTGTATTCACCACCACCACTGCTTGCATGCTAGTTAACCTGTACTGAGGTTTAGCACTTAAACTCACTGATATATGCATTCCACCCCATGCATCAACAGCTTGTAACTGCACGTCCACAGCAAAATTTAAAAATGGCAGTTGACCTGCCATATGACCTTGTCATGTGACCATACATGAAGTACAATTTAAGCACAGATCTCAATACACGAAATACCAATTATAAAGTAAGCCACATTGCAAGACATCCTGAAACCCTGGGTAAAAACTCTAATCCAAGTAGTAAGCACATTGCAAGTACACCCTGTGGTTCAGAAAATCTAAGTCAAAAATAAGCACACTGCAAGTACATCCTAGTGGTTAAGGGAAAAAACTAAGTCCAAGTAAGTACATTGTAAGCACAACGTACGCACATTGTAAGCACATTGTTAAGCCACATTTCTATGACATTTTAATGAAAAAATTGTCTAAGTCCAGATAAGTACATTGTAAGCACAAAGTAAGTACATGAAAAACTTGATAAAGATAGAAAAAATAGTACATTTTCAAGTACATCAGAATTGATGAATTACTTTGTGCGTGTACCAACTAAGTACACAATAAGCACAGATAAGTACAATGTAAGCACATTTTAAATGTACTGGTATTTTACCTTGGGCGTGCGTTTCCAGGCACGCTGAATCAACTCCCGATTTCAATTGCTACGACACTGCGTAACACATTGACGTCAATGATCGAGGAAGGTAAACGCACTAGAGGACAATACGTTTCCCCATGCACGGGGTGAGGGTTGATTCACAATGGATAAATAAGTGGCTCTAATGTTTTAATGTATCTTATTATGTAACGTTATGTAACGTACTTGCTGTTGCGAGATCAATCTGAGCCTCGAAAAGTTCTCCAGCTTGACATCTCACTGGTTTCCAAAGTAAAATAAAACATCTTCAAATAGTTAAATCTAGCAGGTTACCAGGGTTTGTGTTTGAATTATAAACCTTGTTTTCTTGTTAATGCATCCTATAATGCGGCGTGTATATAACCCATCTGCGGTTATCATATGGTAATCCATTACTTAAAACGCCAAGGTTCCAAACAGATTGGGATTGACAAATCAAATCCAACTTAACAAAGACTAGGTGACATGGAAAGGATGGTAAAACAAAAGGCCAATTAGGCCAGAGAGTGGGTCACCCCTGCTTAAGCTAAGTAAACATTTTTGTTTCAAAATGGTCAATAGATAAAAACAGTTGACAAATACAGAAGAATAGACGCGCTCCAAAATCTAGTTTGATAAGGATACAGCAGCAATTCACAAAGGGTTAATTGGTTTGGATTATTGAAAATTCAAACACTAAGAACTACAATCTTGGACAAAAGTGTTGGCACACTTTTCTTACCGTATGGTAAAATCGTCCCCCTCTCACCCGGAACAACGTTGAAACCTGAAATTGTGTTACAGTGCGCCTAACAGTACTCAACATTGATCGGTGGGGAAGGGGGAGGTTTTCGGGATTAGAAAAGCTTCAAGCTTGATACCAAAAAGGTTCTATTTCATACCTTCAAAATGGCCGAATTATGGCAATGTAAAAGAGCGAATTTCCACAAGGTGTGCCAACTACTTTTGACCAAGATTGTAGTAAGATTATATTGCAAGAAGGTTTTGATGATATTTTTAAGCACAATACTGTTATAATCTTATGATTATAGACAGGTGCACAGTGTTCCCAGAGCGTTTTTAATGGGAGGTGTTGAGTCTGTACATAATGCAGACAAAACTGTCCATTTGTCCACACAATGTCAAAAAATTCCAGCTCGCTACGCTTGTCCGATAAATATAAGCTTACGCGCGAGCGCAGCGAGCCGTAAAATTTTTGAAATTGTGTCGGCAAACGAACAGTTTTGCCGGCAACACTATTTTTTACCGTCGATTCGAAAATCTGAGGAGCGAGGGGTGAGGTAGAGACCAATATCATTACAAAATTGTTCAAAATAATGTGTTACATACTCCATATTAGCAATGGGAAGTAATATCAGTAACAAACTATTCCACCAACATCTGTTTTACATTAATACCGATCTTGCTGACAAGTCAATTTGGCCGACAGAATTCTGTATATGTGTGTGTGTGTGGGCACCCTCCTCTAGGAACGGCCCTGTCCAAGCGAGGTTGTGGTCACAATTGCAGCCCACTGTTCGGGAGAGGAGGCATTTTGTATTCACAAGTTCAATAGCATCTCAAAAGGCCAAACTGGATATGTTTTATGTTTACCACCTGGGCCTATATCATGCACGCATTGTAAAAATTGTTGTATACAACATTTTGCTGCCATAAGATATGTTTTAAGTAACAACTTACCACTCATTATTTATAATCTTCACTTGCGCCCGATTTACTGTCGCTGTCAGAATCCTCTGCTAATTTCAACTAAGCTTGTTCCAGAATTCTTAACTACTTAATTCTCCAGGTAGATAAGGATGTATATTTTTATTAATATTTCCCTGGAGATGGCCAGCGCATATTAGTGTTGAAAAAACGTGTGCCTGGCCGAATTGGAACCAGCGACCTTCGTATTACTAGCACGACGCTCTTGTCAACTAAGCTATCAAGCCAGGGTTGCTAGAGGAGCGATAGATATTCTCTATATTTGGCCATGGGATCAAAGGAAAAATTTTCATTTTAATTAAATACTTCGCAGAAGTAAACCATTTTCCCACTATAAATAATAATAGATATTATAATTACCATTTATTGGGTATGGCAATTGTAAAGGTTTCACATTTTCATGAAAATGAATAAAATTCCATCTCAATTTCTTTTCTGAATATCAGTGATCAAGGGACTTGCACTATGCTATATTGACTCAAGCAAATAATGGCGTTATTGATAAGTAAATCCACCTGTATTCAGCGGACAAAGCACTTCAGATTCCCCTTCGTTTATTTGGAACTGCAGAGCCATTGTTACTGTCCATGCAGTTGAAAAGATGTCAGGCGTTATAGACTCGTTACCCCCACCCAGTTTAGAGTAGAAGTTTCACAATAGAAGTCGAAAGGACGCAAATGAGGTATTGCCATTGATTCCGTCATGCTCTGTATGATGTTGTTCAGTAGCGCAGGACGGACTCAATAGCAATACGTGATTTGTATACTTGGGACTTCTATATGAAACGTCTACCCAGTTTGGATTGAGCTGGCCTCGTTCGCTATTAAAATAAACCTTTGAGGTTCTGCTGTGAGTTCAATAATTTTGACTGTATATTTCATCATTTATTGAAAAAAGAAACTAATGTGAACAAAACACATGGTGGATATGTTGCTTGGTAAGCTGTGACCTAACATCTTTGTGCAGAACGAAGATCCATAACTTATTGCTGGACCTCATTTCTATTCAATTTACCACCATGTATTTAGAAAAATACAAAAGAAGGGGGTCTAGTGACCTATGCTAACAACACGGTAAATTGAATAAAAATGGGGTTACGCGGCAAGTTACTGTAAGTTAAGTTTTGTTTCTGCACAAAGATGTTAGGTCACAGTCTGCCAAACAACTTTCTTCCATGATTTTTTGTTCATCTTTGTTTCCTTTTCAAATGATGAAACATACGGTCAAAGTTAATTGAACGCACAGTAGAAGCCTAAGGTTTATTTATTCGTGAAAGAGGATAAGTATTTTGTGCTTTGCGTCATGAACAAAAAAATAGCTCAATCTTAATCGGGTGATGAAGACCTGAAATCTTTTTCAACTGTATGGGTAATAACAATGGCACTGTACACACATATTACTCGGTCAAAATTGAGATTTTGGTTTCTCATTACTTCAATGGAATTTTTAGGCAAAGGAAATGTTTCATCTCGATGTTATGAACAAATACGTCTCTTGTTTCTAAATGTTGTTGACCACACTGTTCCATAGATGGGCCAACTTGGTTCACATTTCTACCGATTTAACTCAAAATATGTAATCAGATGGTTTTCATGATATGCTTCCATGTGAGGCAGAAAACATCATACGAAAACTCGGAGCATTATCGAGCAGGCCCATAGCCGGCCAGGAATATATATTTTTTTTGGGGGGGGGAGGGGTGCGGATTTTCCAGAAGTGGACCTTTCGAGCGCGAAGCGCGATAACTAACGGGTGGAGTGCAGGGGCTCTGCGATTTTTTTACAATTTGAACACTAATTTATGTTATAAAACCATTACTTTTCTGGAAATTTTATCTATTAGAAGTTGAACCTCGACCCAAGCGATATTCGGGGAGCTGTTAGGGGGAATATTACAATCTAAGTGCTGATAGGATTGTGCGCTTGGCCGGCTGCCGACCTAGGTGAAGGGAAATAATTGTGACGATTTCCTGATGGCAGCGTAATAATAATAGGCAACAGCGCTGTGATCTTGATGAAATGGCGCTTTATAAAAGCCTGTGTATTATTATTATGATTCAAATATGCCTCGGGCCGGCGTTGAAGGCAAAAAAGCGGCAAACTTCAGCATGATAAAGCGGACCTTTTTGCAGATTGCCGTTTTATTTTATTTTTTTTGGGGGGGGGGGACTGATCGCGTCACCCACCTTTAACTTTCTTTTCGTTGTTAAGGATTTTTTTGTATGAAAAAGTTTTTGATGACTTACATGTAACCATAGTTGTTACCGGTGTGTTCAAAGGACAACTGCCAAATTCTGCCATCTCCGTTTCCGTCTGTGATTGAAATCAAATCGAAGTGACAAAAGAGGCAAATAATATTTTTGAAGTAGAAAAAATGGAGAGGGGCATTAAGTATTGTTATAGACTTCGTACTTACCCGTGCCACCAGATGTTGTTACGTTGATGTTTTGTTTCCCGCCATTCTGACTGATGCTGACTATGCAATAATTAATGCGATGCCTGCCACCACTAGCGCTATCACACAACACGATAAGCAAAACCTTATTATTGCTTTCAGAGAACCCGTGGTGTCAAATTTGAGAGTTGATTTGAATGTTTCCATCATTTGGCTTTTTCAAATCGTGGTACCTCATACCACGTCTTCCTGTGCTCTGCATACTGTCGAATAGCATAAATTCTAGTTCTGGCGGAGAAACCGGCGTTTGAAAGTTTTTGAGTTACTTAATGCGTGTATTAAATGAAATAAGAGGAATTGCTTTTTTAAGAGTCGTGTAGGCTTAAAGGTGCAACAAGAGATTTCACATAACATTCCCCCCAAAAAAGTCAACATTCTTATTTTTGCACTATTGCAAAGCTGTTCCATCAAAATATCAACTCTGAAAGGATAAAGCTTAGAAATGTTTCTTATTGGGTACTGTTATATGGCCTCCAATTTTCTGATTAAACTTTTAAAATATTAGTTTCTCAATTTTTATTTAGAAATGAATTTCCCGGAAAACACTTTGTTTACATATAAAAGAGAGAAAAAGGGATTTCCCCGGAGTTTGTTTTGCTAAGTGCACCCTGTTTAGATTGCACAATGGGGGAGTGGGGGGTTTCCCCAAGGATGCTAAACTGAGAACGCTGTTTATGCTTTAAAATCAAAATATTGCAAGATCTGGGAATCCCCCAACAAAGTTATATATAATGAAGTGATGTAATTTCGGGTGATGAATTCCGATTGGTCGGCTAGTGTAAGGTTATGATGTTTTATCATGAGGATGAATGTATGATTATTGTTAGAAAGGGGATCTATCTGTGAGTAGTTTAATACTATCACTGGAAGGACTCTCGCCAGCATCCACTAGTATAAACAAGTAGCTAGAAGATAGATAGTTTTACTCTGCCTTAGGAGCCAGACCTTTAAAGTGCCAGGATATATAAAATTCCATGTGAGCAGAGTTCTGTAATTATCTACTGTCGTCTTGTAACAGAAGGTGCTGGGAATCAAAAATAGGCTTCCAAATTGTGGACAGATAGAAATCGTGGTGATTACCTACCTTGGACTGAATACTGGGATTTATTATCATCGAGGAACCTTAATTTAACCTTGTCGTCTTGAAATTCTGGACAAAGCGATTTCAGGACTGAGAAGATTCCCATGGAATATCCTGAGGAGTGTAGAATATTATGTGAACTTGGTGGCTGTCATTCTGGAGTCTCGCTGTGAGGACATATCGTCATTGAACTGCAAAGCTTCCAACACAGGACACTAGCCAACTCTAAGTAAATATAATCCTAATATGGTGTGTGAAATTTTATGTAATTTTGTTGGCATACCAATTCTTGAACCAAACTCGGTAAAGATCATTAAAACTGTTTATTATATATAATTTAGACATTTGTGCACAAGGCTATTTATTTGTGTTTGAAAGCTATTTCTGACCTTAACGTCTACGGACGTCATACAGAATTGGGGGGGCTCGTCCATCCGGGAATTGTGAGATAATGGGAGCTTATGTTCAGAATTTACCACCTTAAAAGTGTGGTGATAATATTGCAACATTGTGCACATTTTGGCATACAAATTTTGTGTGTATTACATGTAACTACTTTTAGTTTGGTTCAAGTTAAAATTGTGTGGTAGAGTACAATAACAATGGAGTTTAATCCAAAAGAGTTCATAGGGCAAATAACTTTGGGAGAAGTGTTGATGAGCTGAGAAGCTTGAGTTTATGAAACTAGCCAAGCATTTAGGACTTGAGGCAAAACATGCCATGAGAAAAACAGATCATCAAAAAATAATTTGATGAAAGTTTTCAGGAAGATGTTTGGGATATGTCATATTTGGATAGGATATAAGAAATTCTGGAACAGGGCAAAGTGATGCCTTCAATTAAAACGAACTTAAATTCAAAAGGAAATGGGGAAATTGAATTGAAAAAATGGAAATGGAACAGAAAAAACAGAAAGAAATTGACAAAACAAAAGAAATTGAAATGCAATTCAAAAGAACAGAAAGAAAGGAAATTGATTAGAAAAAAAAAATTGCAAATGCAAATGCAAAAAAAAAGAGATCCAACAAAGAGATGGAATTGTCAATTGATACGAAAAAGAATTTGAAAAAGAAAAATTGTCAAATGAATACACAAATGAGCTTAAGCTCAACTAAGAGTTAGAAAATTGAACAAACAGGCTAGCTCAATGCAGAACTCTTCCAAAACCTCTGTTTTGATTTGCTGCGAAAAATATTTCGCCTTGTTCCAAAATTTCAAGAAGAAGTAAACAACTACTTCTTAACACTTGAGCAAATGCCAATGCTTGAAATGGCCCAAGGAGTCTGGACCCTATTGCTACAGTCATTGGTTCATTGGTAAAAGCCCGAGAAATATATTTCGGCCATGTCATTAGACAGATGGTAGTGATTCTTACGAGGTTAAGCAGGCAGTGCTCAAAGCTATGAATTGGTGCCAGAAGCATATTGACAAAAAATTCAGGTCTTGTCAGAAAAAGGATGACCAGACCCCATGTTTAATGTGCTCGTGTAAAGAACAAATGTTTGTCGCTGGCTTCTCTCAAAAGATTCGGGGCAAAATTTTTGGTCAACTTTAGGGAGTTGAATGTTAGTTGAAGAGTTCAAAAACCAGTGTCTACATCCATATCAAAACACATCTGGAATGAAAACAAAATTGACACTTTGCGTGGAAGCAGCCGTAAATGCCGACGATTATGCATTGACACACAATTCAGTCATACTAGTAGGCCTAGCCAAGAATTTACTAGTACAAAATACAGACAATAAGTCGGGTTCAAACAAAGCGTCTCAGGTATCACTCATGAAGGGAATCCAGTCAGGTCCCATGAAAAGGGGAGTACAGAACTAATTGTGCTAATCAAAAGCATGGGATGGGACCCAAATCACACGTTCACATACAATCATTTAAGAAGCCACCAGGACTTACACGGGTCACGGTGTGGAGATACATGGCTATCCCCCCACAATGGAGGAAAGCCAAAAGTGAGTCCAAACCAATAGGTGTTTGAGCGTCAAAAGTTAATTCTTCTGTTCAAAACAAGAAAATTCCACCAAAAGGGAATTGACACCAGAAAAAAGTAAAGGGAGATGACTTTAGCCTTTTGTTTTGGAGGGATTTGGGTCACGTTCAGGTGATGTAGTTAGATCCAAAACCCATTAGAATCATGCGGGCACGTGCTGCGCGCAGTTCTCATGATAGTGGAAGAGGCAACCTTCCATTTGATATTGAGAGTTCCACAGGAAACTAGTGCATTAAATTCAGGGGATAGGTAGGGATGTATTAGTGTCCATCCTCACAAATGAATTGAATTCAGACTTGGTTTCTGGACTGTCACAATTGGTGTTAGGCAAGAGCTCCAAGTAAAAGGGGTATCCATGTTGTTAGGGATATTGATTTGGCAGGGGGGAAAGTCCTCCCAGATCCATAGTTTCCCAGGTGCCCTGTCGTTGGATAAATTTGATGAGGAAATAGACATTTACCAGCATGTGCAGTAACTGGTCAATGACCAGAAAAGCCTCCCAGGAAAACAGTGAGCAGTGGATGAGTCAAAATACTCACACATATAGTTAGAGTGTTGAGGATGACTTGGTCCCAAATTTAGAGGATAATTGTTTCTCACAAATTAGGAGGAATTGGGAGGTCATCTTCCCTCTTCAGGGGAGACTAAATCCCTGTTAGTGAAAATCCAGCACATTTCCCCTGAGACGAACAAAGTGACAAGCTGGTTAAACAATGAAAATCCAGCCGCTGGTCATGATAGAGTGGGAGTAAAGTTGACCTTTCAGCCATGACAAGCTGGTAAATGGGCAGCACAGTGACCCAGCGCTTAGGAAAATTAGGTGAGAGGGCATTGTCGCAACAGGAAGCCGAGCAAACTTCCTTGTATGTTTCTAAAAGCAAAATGGTGTCCTCATTGAGCAAATGCGACCACCCGAGGCACTTGTAGATGAAGAATGGAAGGTTGTGCATCAAATGGTAGTGCCAAAGGTATATACCATAGGGAAGTGGTAGGCAACAGCCCACGATAGTCCCCATTGCAGGACACTAGGTGTGATACAAACACATGACAGAATTAGGAGTCTTTTTGGTGGCCTACACGCAGAAAAGAAAATGTGTCTGAGTAATTGTAAAAGACTTGTCAAACATTTCAAATGGTGGGCAAGCCCAATCATGAAATTCCTACTTGCTCCCTTGCAACCATACCAGCATTTTGGGAGCCATGTAGTAGTGTCTTAATAGATTGCGTAGTCTGATCAAGGATTCCAAGTTGCCATGTCAGGTTTGTTTCCAACAGTTATGGACCAGTTGGGAATTTCGCAGTACAGTTCTTCAGCATACCACCCCGAACCCAGGGGGCCCTAGAACGGTACCACCAAACTTGAAAACAATGATCTAACCTATTGTTTGAATTTGAGAGGGCTTGGGCTGAGGGAGGTCATCTCCGGTTATTTGCTACCAGGGGATGCTGACTAGTCATTAGGATTTCAGTCATTTTGAGTTTGATTGGTGTTTGGTCACAAAGCTATGGTACCATTGAAGCTACTGAAAGAAAGTGGTTGTGTGAAAATCCTGATTTGAATTTGTTAGACTCTTTGTCTCAATCAGACACAGGCTCAAAGAGCCACTGAAATTTTGCCAAACAAAATCCAGAGTCAGGACAAAATGAAAATCATGGTATGACATTGATGCCAGAAACAGTATTCACACCAGGTGACCGAGTTTTGGCACTTTTTCCAATCAAGGCAAATCCTTTGCAAGCAAGTATTCTCCTGGACCATATGAGATTGAGAACAAACTGGGAGACCTTGACTATGTAATCAAAACACCAGGTAGACGTAAAGTCGACAATTATGTCACATAAATATGCTCAAAGAGTATAATGAAAGAGTGATGACATAAGCCTGCATTTTGTAATGTCTATCTAAGTTATGGTGTGTACAAATGGGGACGGTCACAGAGTTAGAATTTGAACAAACCAGCACTGTAAAACACAGAAAATGATTATGGTGGTCAAATTGCCAAAATTCTGACATAACTTCCCCAATTTAGACAAGAAACTAAGTCCAACCCTCCCGCAAGGTCCCAAGGTGATTGAAGAGTTAATTCATGAGTGGAAAACATATTTCGCTGATGTACCAGTGAGACACTGTCATAATACCCATACATTGATTGTGGCATTCACAGAGCCAACCAAATTGGCATCCTCAGTGAGCCAAGAAGTGAGACTGGAAATTCAGACCCAGTCAAACTGCACTTTGATGCATATGGAGACCATGTACCCGATACTTATTATGAATTGTATATCAATTATTTTTGGATGATAATTTTTAGAACTCCACCTTACAAGAATTTAACCTGCTGGAGTTTAACTCTACAGAAATACAATCCGGACATAAGACATATCAAAGGAAAATAAAAATTTCTTGGCTGATGCTTGTCCAGAGCTGCCTAAATTTTTGTCAGAAATTAATATATTACAAATTTATGTAATATAGCACTGAAGGCGCAATGCAAGACCATTATCATACAAAAGTGTAAAATTTCACTGGTAAACTGTAATGTAAAATTAACCACAAAATGGTTAAAGGTATAAAAGCCAGATTTTGGAAAATTTTCATTCCATTCAAATTTTCTTTTTAAGGGGATGATGTTATAATGGCCTCCATTTTTCTGATTAAAAAACTTTTAAAATATTATTTTCTTCTCAATTTTTATTATTTGAGAAAAGATTTCTCGGGAAAAGCACTGTGGTTTACTATAAAAGAGATAAAAATGGGATTCCCAAGAGTTGTTTTGCTAAGTGTCACTTTTTAGATTGCACAATGGGTGAAGTGGGGGGTTTCCCAAGGATGCAAACTAGAAGCTTGTTTATGCTTAAAAATCAAAACATTGCCAGATCTGGGAATTCCCCCACAAATTTTTGTATATTGAAGTGATGTAAATCGGGTGATGAATTCCGATTGGTCAGCTAGTGTAAGGTTATGTTTATGCAAGAAAATTATGTAATGATTATTGTTAGAAAGGGGTACTCTATCTGTGAGTAGTTAAATACTATCACTGGAAGGACTCTCTGCCAGCATCCACTAGTATAAACAACTAGCTAGAAGATAGCTATTTTTACTCTGCCTTGAGGAGCAGACCTGTAAAGTGCCAGGATATATATATAATTCCATGTGAGCAGAGTTGCTGTAATTATTCTACTGTCGTCTTTGAAGCCGAAAGTGCTGGAAATCAAAATAGGATTCCAAATTGTGGACAGATAGAAATCGTGGTGATTGCCTTGGACTGATATACTGTGGATTTATTATCATCGAGGGACTTAATTTAATCTTGTCGTCTTGAAATGCTGGACAAAAGCTATCTCCTGAGGACCTGAGAAGATCCTCATGGAATATACCGTGAGGAGTGTACAAAATGTAGTTGAACTTGTTGCGCTGTCGTTTTGGAATTCTTCGCTTGTGAGGACATAATCGTCATTGACTGCAACGCTTTCAACCAGGACACTAGCAAACTCTACGTAAATTTATAATCGTAAATATGGTGTGTATTTTAATGTAATTTTGTTTTGGACATACCAAATTCTTGAACCAAATCGAGTAAAGATCATTAAAACTGTTTATTATATATAATTTAGATCATTTGTGCACAAGGCTCATTTATTTGTGTTTGAAAGGTATTTCTGACCTTAGACGTCTACGAGACGTCATAACAGTACCAAAATTGTGAAATTTCTAATTTCGTATAGGAGCAAATACGAAATTCAGCCTATGTTTTATATTGAAATATGAGCAAATCAAAATCGTCTTTTTTCTCTCTTTTAAGACATTTCTGTAGCCAAATATAAGGTAAGAAATCTATTGAGTGTCTAATCTATTTAAAATTACTATTATGACACAATACTTGGGTGCCTCAAAATCTCTCGTTGGTTCCTAACTGACGAGAGTATTAAAAATAACTGTTTTCTTATTCAAAATGGCCACTACAGTGATTTGGCAGTTTGTCAAAACCCAAATGTTTGATTTGCTGTGTTCTAAGGAGTCGAATACTTTCGACTATCCTGAACCCGTTTATTTTCTTCTGCTGGTATGGTGAGATGACTATAGCTACGGTTTTTCATATTTTTAAATGATACCGACGATGCCCCGGATGATAAAAATAACGATGGCGGTGATGATAGTGGCAATACGATGAAATAATGAAACGACAATGATGCTACTGATGATGTGATGGGCGGTGATGGTGATAGTGTGACTTGTTGGTTGGTGACGGGATATTGGTTGGTGTTGGTAGTTGGTGTTCTACTAACAATATCACTTTGTTTTTTATTCGTTACTGTGTTTCTATAACATTGTCCCCACCTCTATGACTGAGTTTTGGTCTGACTTTGTGGTTCGATAACATTGTGCATCTCAAACTGTATATGTATGTTACATAGCACTGTCTTTGTGACTAGATTCTTCCATAAATTGTGTCCCTATGCCTTTTTGTTCGTGTCACTTCATGAATAGTATATTTATTGTTGTATCTGCTACAAGAGTGCAAATTTGTATACAAACGACTCCCATACGCGCGTATTAAAACGGAAAACTTTCACTGTTGCAGTACCGTTCATTGTAAAATAGAGCGCAGATTGACCACGATGACCAACGATTCCGAAAATTACAACTTCTTACAAATTTGGCTCCTTAAAATAAACTCTCTTTAATAAGTCTCCAAATATGGTTTGTAATTAATAATTTGCACAGAAAAAAAATCACGTGTAAATATGTCAGGGACACCAACATTGTACTGCCGGTTAATAAAAATTAATTATATAAAAATTAAATATTATGCCTTGGTGCAACACACCATACTATTGGCTAGAACGCTTAGGAAATATTTAAAATGTAACTGGAATGGTTTCATACTTGAAAAAAGTTTTGGAGGACATTGTGTAATCTTTGTCACGAAACCCTCCTTAGGCCCCAGTTTATTTTGCGCTTAAGAACCACGTTTTAGGCGTCCCTGTAAGTTTTCTACATACTTATTCACTCAACCTTTTGTACTCGAGATGTGTACAAATGTCCCTATCCCGTGTCTTTAATTGTCCTAGATATAGCGAACTACATAGTTGGGTCATCTGCTGCAATTCCGTGACCTTGGAGAGTGCTGTTGTGCCGAAACAACCCTGGTGCAGAAATACCCTGCTGGTGGACTGGTTTTACCAGAGTGAGGAACGAGCAACCTCTACCTTCCATAGCTCATTTTCTCCTTTTTCTACCTCTAATTTTTTGTATCGCAGGCATGTCTATTTCCTAGGTTTAGTGGTTGTCCATCGGTTAGGGTAGGGTTAAGAGGCAACTGACCCTTGGGATGATCAGTGACTGACACCAGCAACACTGACCTGCGTGGACATACTCAAAAAATGGTTGGTGGTTGGTGGCTCGGTGTATCCCCATATGCTTAGTATGGGTGGCAATTGGACGAAATTCCTGAACCCTACTTCTATAATCCTCCATGTCCAACATAGTTATTTATTCATTGTGATGGTGTTCATCAGGTCAACCAGAGGACATTCCTTTTTTCCATCAAAACAGGCCCTCGTACATCAATGGCTACACCTGTATTACTGGTAGTGATTGGCAACTCACCAGTGTTTATGTGTTAGTTGCAACATGTACAACATACACTGCCATAGAAAAGAATCATGATAATAAACTAACAGCACCAGGGTTAAAGCCCCTGAGAAACCGACCCAGCAGAATCTACTGGCGTTGTTAATACGCAGCATGACGTTACGACCCCCCAACCTTTCGAGGGCCGCATCTGATTATCAGTGGAGGAAGGAGCCTCCACTTATGAAGTTTAGAAGAATGTTATATGGTCAACATTTCATGTCAGAACTTTAAACTCACATCCAAGATGGGAGAATTGGTGTCACTGGCGTCACTGTAGAATATCCCTATCATTGCACTACAAGAGCACCAGACCTGCACTCATGATGATGTAGAAGTACATATCAAGTCTACCTGATGATGGGAGCTAATAACAATCGTCCTCAACTGAAACACCATCGGAGCTGCTGTTGTGATTGGCTTTCCTAATCATGTCCACTTGCTTCACAAGATCACTCTGCAGTTCCAGAAGATCCATCCAGGATCATTTTTGCAAATTTGCCGGCAATCCAGCTCCCACAATCCTCTCCTGCTACAGCCACAAATTGGTGCAGATAACTCTGCGGTCACAAGGTTCTAATTACGATCTACGCCAACCCACCAAGGATGCCCACTGCATATGTTCTAGTAATTGATGTGGAGATCTAATGCTCCAAATTGGTAAAGGAGACCAAGAAGTTCACATGCAATAGAAAGACTAACAGGAATGGTAAACATCTGGAAGATTTCCTGGAGGAATGTGAGCTTAAAGCATCACATACCATGCTGCAGAAGAAGAAGGGAAATTATGGACCTGCCAGTACCCAATGGAGGCAGATCAAACTAGACTAATATTGTCTATAAACAAGAAATGGAAGAACATGCATTGACTGTAATGCTTATAGTTCTTTCGTCATTGTCGGATCTGACCACAGATTGTTACCACCGCAAATCTCAACTAACTTGAGAGCCACTAAACCAAACCAAGAGGACCACCAAAAATTGACTGGAAGAATTCATGCAGACAAAGACTCACACTCTATGCCATTGAGGTGCACACCCAGTTCAGTGTTCTTGCTCTCTTCAGGATGAGGTGAGATGGAGCTTACAGCTGATAAGAAATACCCCCTCTTTATCGAACACACAAAACCGCTGCTTCCAATTGCCTACCAAAAAGGAGAAAGAAGCCACATAAGAAGGTATTGGAATATGTAGCAGAGCCAGGAAAGCTTAGCAGATGCTCACAAACAATTCACACATAAATCAGCAGTGACATAACAAAGGACTGTTTGAGCAAGCGAGCACAACCTGGACAAACATACAGCATTGTTGACAAGGCGAATACATTCAAGAGAAATAAACAACCATCAATCAGCTTCCAAAGCATGCAGATTGGGTTGACATGGGCAGTGGATGATGATATAACTGGAAGAAGAACCTCCAGATCAGGCCGCCTAAACACCCCATCAGAGCGCTGCAAGGAATGGAGAGAACTACTTTTCCACACTCCTTGGATCACCACCTTCAGCTAGCAACCCAGATGAGGAGATCATAAACCATCAATGAGAACATCCTGCCAATTGAAACTGGAGCTTTCATCACAATTGCAGAGCTTGAGTCTGTATTAACCAAATTGTCAAATGGTAAAGGTGCTGGCCATTATAAATACCTGCGAGGTTTGGACTCTGTCAGTTTTAATTAACATCATATACTTCTAGACATCTGCAATGACAACACTGCTTAGAGGTGAAAACCCAAAGGAATGGTCCCTCAGTGGAATAGTACCAATTCCCAAGAAAAGTGATCTCAGCAAGGCATCAAACTATAGAGGGTCCCATTAGCTTAACATCTATAGCAGCAAAGATCTTCAAAATAACCGCCTGATATCAACCGCTTCAACCCACATCGGCCTCTCTTAGACCAAACAAAATGGGGTTTCGCGCTGAACGCTCAACCAATTCCCACCATCCTGGCCTTACGAAAACTTATTAGGAATCAAGACAAGAATCTTGACTGTGTCATCACCTTTATAGACTTTCAAGACGCCTTCGATTCAGTGCACCGAGGTAAAATGCTCAAGATTCTTCACTGCCTATGGGTTCAAATGCCATTGTTGAAGCAATTAACATCATGTTACAGTGGGCAACAAAAGCAGTTTTTTCTATGCACCCGATGGTTAAACTGAGGCCCTTTGAGATTTTTTAGCAGGAGTGCTCCAAGGGCGATACTTTAGCACACCATTGCTTTTCACATTGTGCTAGACTATGTGATGAGAATGTCAATCAGAGGAGACAGGACATGCTGTGGCTTTCACAACAGTAACACCACAGAAGTCGAAGGCCCCTGCAGAAGTCATTACTGACCGGAGATTTTGCAGACGACATTGCCTTGCTATCTGACACACTACAACAGCTCAAGAATTAATTGGCCAGAGATGAAAGCTGCTGCAACAGTTGGTCTTATGATAATGCTTCTACAACTAATTCAATGAGGCATATAATATCAAGGCCGATGTCACTCTGTCCACAATAAAAGGGAGCCAACTAGATCAGGTGCAGGGCAGGACTTCCGATACCTTGGTTCTTGGGTGGATGATTCAGAAAAGATTTTCACATGTCACCTCAAAGCCTTGCATGGAAAGCTTGTAACAAGATGCGTACTCTCTTGAAATCTAACTTACCAGACATGCTAAAGATTAGCTTCTTTCGTGCTGTTGTTGAAAGTATTCTACTCTATGGGGCAGAAGATGGACACTCACAGAACACCTTGAAGCCAGGCTAGATGGATGCTATAAACCAGACTTTTATTGATTGTACCAAAACTCAACTGAGAGATCACCCTACCAGGGAATGTAATATAGGGTGAATTTAAACACCCCAAATGTCCTAAATAGTGGAGAGTCGACGCCTGACCTTTTGCTGCTCATTGTGCTAGCACGGCTATACGACGTCTCCGTCTTGTGTTCTGGAAGCCCACCCAAGAACACTACACGGGGAAGACCAAGCTGACATCCCTGTACTTCTTGCTCATGATGCTGTCATTTTTCTGGGGGGACAAAATGAACTGCACAAGCTCATGCTTGACAGATTCTGCTTTGGAGGAAAGTCCTCATGGCTTCCGACAGCGGTCCGCCATAGATAGATAGATGATGATAGATATAATAGATATAAATACCCTGGTGCCGAAATACCCGGGTGCCGAACTTCCTTTCTCTCGGAACTGCCGAAGTACCCCGCTTCGGCAGAGGAGAAAGGAATTGAAAAATAAACGTGCTGTTGATGGGAGTGACTTGTTTTCTGGCATTATGTGATGTTGTGAACAATACACAATGAAACTCATTGAAACATCATGTATGTAATGGTAGACGTGAATACGATCTGGCAAAAACCAAAAGCACCCACATAAATGAGTTCCCCGAGTCCCCGGGGGCGTCCGTTTTCAAGTAAGCCCGAATTCGAGCATTTATACGTTATGCTATGGTATAAACATCTGTGCTCCCTTGTAAGTCCCCGTTATTGATTATGAGGGTAACACGGGTTAGGTTTAGATTTTGTAGGGTGGAGTTTAATATAGGGTAGATTATGTAAGTATTGGGGTTAAGGTTTATGGATTCGTTTTAGGATAGTCCGATAAGGCATACAAACATTTATAAGGTAGGCCCCTATTAGACCTATGGGATTTTCTACTTGACAATTGGGGGTTATATTTTTTTTTCTGATGGAGGGGGTCATGTTAAATTTATTAGTCAGTAAACCAAGCACTATCAGGACATTTGCGGCCGGGTGTTTCGGCAGATGACCTCGCCGTACGGCAAGGGTATCTGCCGACGAAACGCCGGTTTCGGCAAGTTTTCCTGCCCAAAATGCGGGGGCTAAATCATTACCCTGCCGAAATCGACGGGTTACTTGCCAAAAACAAGGGGTTAGCCCAGTAGTTCGGCACAGAGGGGGATCCATATTACAGCGTGCGATTGTGAATGTAACTAGTTCGTATGTCAATTGGCTATACAGACACGAAATAAGTATTCAGTTCTTCTTATCGTATCTAAACACAGTAGTTCTCAAACATGTCAAAAATAAAAATGTTAGGGACTGTTCATTTTTTACGAGAGGGGTGGAAGAATTGAAACATCAAAAAGAGAAAAACACATAACCTATTCCCCCGGGACCTAATACCAAAAACAACCTTGAATCCTAAACCCAAAGTTCAACCCATAAACGAGTTGTAGGCCAATGATCCTAAAATAGCCCCCTCCCCGGAAAGCCCTTACCCTTACCCCTAACTGGATTAACTCGAACCAACCCCGTGCCCCAACTTTTAAACCCCAAACAATGGGCCTAGTGCAAACCAGTTTGCTAGTCTCTAACCCCTAGCCCTGCCCTTAAACGTACCCCATCTTCTAACTAAAACTAATCCCTAACCTAAACCCCCAAAACTAACCTTAATAACCTATGGCATATAACACTAACCCTAACATAACCCTAATCAAAAAAGGGACTTTACCCTATCGCAAAAATGGGAATCCTATGTATAATGCACGACTTGTAACGTATACATGGGTTCCGGATTGGCAACGTGCAACGGGCAAGGGCACTCATCTTCATAGGGCCTAAGTGAGTTGTTCTTTTGGCTTAGTTCCAAGATCGTTATAAAATCGTATATGAAACGACTACTATTACATGCATGCTTGTTCAAATATACCCAAAACCTGAGTTTAATGATTTTTAATTGTATTCTGGTTCAGAAAATCACTGAAAACGTGTATAACACATCAACAGTTTACGTTCCTCTCCACGCCCCTTCTTTACTTCGGCACTGCCAAAAAGTAGGAAATTCGGTATACCCCAGTATTCGGCACCGGAGGTATTTCGGCGCGGACAACATAGCCCTAGAACTAGGGCGCGCTGATTCAAGTAAAATTATCAACTGAGCGCGCGCTCGGCGCAATAGCACTAGAAAAAGGGCTCGCTATTCAAGAAAAAGTATAAACTGAGCTGACGCGCTCGCTGCTGGTGAATGAATGAAGCCGCCTTGGTCAGTATTGAGATGAGATTTGGGAGGTACAGCCAGTACTACACAACAAGTGCTGAGGTTCATTTCTCAGTGAATTTGTGTGCTTCTCTGAAGTGTTAATAAACTTCAGGGGCGCCCCTCGTGAAAGTACGGGCGGATAACCCAGGAGGGGGTAAATACATAATACATGGTTCAAAATGAAAATGCTTATTTTTATCAAAGTAGCGCAAACTTCATCGTTGAAGACTAAAGGCACGTTGAAGGGGGCAGTTGATGCAAGTGAAGTCCTTAAAAGCTTCAATACCGTGTGTCCCAAAAAAACGCAACACTTGGTGGAAGGGGCGCCATAAGTTTTGATAAAAGCACATGCTACTTCTCTGTGTAGGTAAGATGGGACTGTTAGCTACTACTCCTGAAAAGTTCAAAGGTGGGGCAACAGTTTTTTATTTTTTAAGATACACACCAAAAAATCAAGTAACCCGCAGAACCCATTTATCACAAATGAGGAGCTGGTTGGTAACAACTGGAACTGACAATGAAGAACGAATGGCAAATACAATATGATTGCAATCAACATTTACTTGCCCAAGTTTCTTGCAGAACAACTTATTACGTGGATTGAAATGACTGCATTTAACATAATTATTACTTAAATGATAATGATAAAACATTAATTTATTGGTGATTAAAAGATGTTCAAGACGTATAAAACTGATGACTACGGTCATGACAAACTCACATATTATACATAAAATTATAAATTGCGTTGAGCTGCAAATTGCTTGGTTACTGAAAATAATGCAACTTTATGAAAGTAAAACCTATGTTTTCAACACAAAAAACTCAATAACAATATTCAGTAATGATTGTATATTCATTCTGTGCATTAAATTTGTGTTAAGATAACTCTTTATCAAAATTATAATGATGATTAGCACTAATCCAATGCTCTCTTATTTGGACAAATACGGGAAGGAGAGATGTAAGAGTTTGTTGATCATACAATCCTAATTCGATCTTTTAGTGTGTTAAAATGCATGTTTTAGCTGTATTACCAGAATGGAAACATTCATATGTTAATATTTGTACCAGTAGCTGTGGGGAAAAATGTGGTTGGACTTAGGTCCGTATGCACAAAAGAGTTAGACCAGGTCTAAACTTTAGACCCGGTCTAAATCAAAATTAGACAGTTATTCACATTTTCGTCATAAAATAACTAGCAAATTTGAAATTTTGTATTTAATTGAAATTTGCATTAAATTTTTAAAATTGTTGGAAGTAAACTATCAATTTTGAGGCAAAAGAAATTTGACTTTAAACCAGGTTACTACTTTTAAACCGGATCTAGCTTTGTGTCATACGGACCTTAGAGAGTCATATGTGGTTCTGGGCGCAAAACGTACAGTGCGTATTTGTAGTAATATCGCCCCATTGGTTAAATGGGTTCTGCGGGTGACTTGAGTGCTGGGGTATATCTAAAAAAATATTGACTCTACCTTTATGAACTTTTTCAGGGATATTAGCTAACAGTGGACCCATCTTGCCTTACCAACAAAGGAATACGTAGTCACAGCTTTTGGTCAAAACACTTGTGGAGCCTGCCACCAAGTGTTGCGTTTTGGGGGACACACGGTTAGATGATGACTGATGATTCCCTCTGGTAATTATGTTCCAATCCCTTGCCGTACGAGGAAAGAAAGGTGACTGTGATATCCCTCACGATGTTGTAGACGGAAGGCTTGAAAATTCTCAGTGCGAGTAGGTGCAGTGTGATCCTTAGAAATCAGATAATTGGAGATAGATGTCAATGCAACAAGGGTGTGTTATTAAAGGTGCGTGTGCCCGATAGTGTTTGGGACCCCATGATTTACCCGGTAGTATCGATTTTGATATCAGTTGAAAGGCCGTATTTTTCTCATTGTTTCGTCCTGAAATTGAGCCCTCAATCCGTTCATTCCCAGATATAATACAAAATAACCAGCCGTTTAGTGGTTAACCATCAATATTAGCTAACAGTTTGAATAGGGCTTTGCAAATGCATTATTACGTCGACAATCAACACCTCCAAGTTGCATTCCACGGTACGTGATGGGGGGTATCTGCAAATGCCAGGCTCTCATATCAGTAGAGAACACAATACACATAAATCGGAACAAGCAAGCACCTTTAATCTTTAAAGCATAAGAAGTCTGCCAAACCTACGTGCTAGGGTTTACCATGATAGTTGTTGCAACATAGCTCCGACACTGGATGTTAGTATGTAGTTGTTCAAGGTAAATCTAGCAGCACGACTTATTAGCACACAGTGCAGATTGTGGATCCCATGCAGGACTGCTACACTCTAAGATATATAGGTCTGACGAGCGCTTTGTATGCTTGTTCCTTTATAGACTGATTTTTTATGTTTAAGTTGCGACGAAGGAAGTTAAGGTATTGTTGGCCTTGGCAGCAATGCTGTCAATGTGCTTATTCCATTTGAAATCAGTTGTAATTGTAACTCCCAGACATTTGGTTTGATCAACATGTTTGAGTTGATGACCATGAAGGACATAGGGGTAGTGAATGATATTTCTCTTCCGGGTGATGTTGATGATGCTTGGATTGCTGTAAAAAGGTAACCAAAGTGTCTCCATAAACGTATGGTTATGGAGATATAAGACAAAAAGTGTGAAATGTCAAAGGTCACATCACCAAAGCTTAGAGCTCTGATATTGCACCAATTTCTTCAAAAATGGACTCAAATTGGACATCTTTCCTAAAAGACTGCAATAAAAATATTTTGCACTAGCACATTTCTAAAATTCAGTGATCAATAGAGGTTAATGGCATTGATCTTGTTTGTCATTTATCTCGATAACCAAAAAATAAAGTGTTAAAGTTATCACCGAGATTGAAATCAGCAGGTCGATGTTACTCACACTATGCAATGTTTTTGGGCTGTGGTGAGTAGGGGTTGGTTTGGGTGAGGGGCGTATAGGTGCCCCCCCCCCCCCTATCTTCAAGCGGTATTAGTTTGGCAGGCAGCCTTTTTTGCAAGCGAATGTTTGGGAAGTGCTGAGTTGTATTAACCACCGATATTCTGTATTTTTCATATTTATTTTTTAGTATTTTTGACATTCTTCTTGGGAAGTCTTGGCCCTTCAACATGAACATTTCTGGTATAGGCTCCAGCTTTCGCACAGTCCGGCTTACAACGGTAAAGAATAGGGCACTCGATCAGTTAACTCTTCACGCAACAGTAGTTTCCACGCGTTATTTCCGTTGTCGTTATGGAGCCCGGATGTGGTCTCGCCGGACTATAATACTTTCACACCGGTTTTAAAAATCCCATACATTTTATCCTCTGATTCTAAACAGATTGCGTATTCAACGGTAATCTTTAACGTGATAAGTCATGGTCTACAACAACAAAGGACTGGCTGCCGAGTAAGGTGGCCAAGAATCTTCACAAACGCAGTCTTGAACAGGAATAGCGCAGTCGCAAACTGTAAGCCAACACGACGCAGCGGACGCTTTGTTGTGGCTAGAAGCGCGCGTGTAAAAATGGATACTTTCACCGCCCCCCACGCACGGATAAAACCACACCCCCAAAGCACGAATAAGTCTGTGCCCTCAATTAGGGATGAACAATACGTATACCAAGTGAGAAAAACGCACGCACACAACAGTTGAACGCAAAGATACATATGCAAGAGACGCAAACGTCCGCCCGTCGCCATGTCATGGGGGGGGGGGGGGGGGGGGGGGTGTTGTGGGGGGGGTGAAACACCCCCAGCGATCCAAAAAGAAGAGAAGAAAGAAAAAAGAGGAAAAAAGAGAGAACAAGAGAAGGAAGAGAGAGAAAGGGAAGAAAAAGAAACGAGAAAAGAAGGGGAAAGAAAGAAAGAAAAGAAAAAACAAACGAGAAAACGCATCGGAACGCATAGATTGAACTCCCAGACTTAGATAAATCCAAAATTATAAATATTGAAATGCTTCCCCTCAAGCCAACTAGTTTTGTTTCAAGTGCATCCAACGGTAATCATGAAATGTTAATGTGCCACCAGTACTTGTGATCAAAAGGGGTAAAATAAATTTGGCAGTGGCATGGCAAACGCAGGGGAGCCATGGGTCACTCCTCCTATAGTTGGTCTACAGTGTTCGGGCGGGGGGAGTGAAGTGGTTCAAGAAAAAAATGACATGGATTTCACTCCCTAACATCCCGCTCATGCATAAACTTAAAGGAATATGGCAAGATTTTTGTCAAGCTCAGTTTTGGACTTACATTCATAACATATATGTAACATACATCACGAATTCCCGAAAAAATGTAATACAATTTGATGTAAAATTAAACAAAAATAGAGGCATTTTAATTTTTGCTTTTTTGACCTACGAAGAAAAAGAGAAAGGGAAAACGCCGGGGATTTTTCGCCACGGCTTCATTGATCAAAAAGCCGCCCAAATCGTGACGTCCAAAGTGATGACCAACATCGTGTTTCTAGAATTGTTATTGGACACTGTAATTTGATGGGAGTAATGAAAAGTAATAATAAATTAGAAAAAAAAGTTAAGAATGACATATTTTGTTTTCATTTCGTTGTGTTTAATGATGATTTGAATTGCAACCACTGCGATATGCTGGGTCAAAACGACGACCAATTAATGGATGGTCATCACTTCGACGTCACCATTTGCCTGCGAGTGGATTTGTCGGAAACGTTTTCGAGTAAGCTATTGCGCCGCGGGAAAATTAAAGGGCAAAATACTCAACAAATGTGGACCAATTTTAAACTGTTTGTCTGATTTATATGTAGTCTACGTTACTTAAGCTTTCCACACCTACCATACCAACTTTTCCAACATATTCAGTAATAATGACATATTTACCTTTAAAAGGTCTTCTGCGTCGTTGGGTTAAGTGCATTCTTATCGTTTGAATTAATACCATACTTTACTCAAAATACCCTTCTTAATAGCTAAAATCCAAGAGCTCTGGGGCTCCGGACCTGGACCCCGGCAGGGACTCTGATCTTGCACCCCACCCGCTAAAAACATTGGCGCTCGCTATATGTAGTAGTTAGCCTTCAGCCAGTACAAAGCTTATACTGCCCGTCTCGCGAGCCAAGTTGAAAACTGGTCTTTTCTTTGAATTGATTAATATTACCCCCAAAAAGTGGTCATGTGAAGGTTCTGAAAATAGACATCACATGCTGAGCTTACGGGGGCTTCGCCCCTGTCCGCTACCTCCGGCAGGGCTTCTGACTTCCTACATATCCCACTCATTAAAGACATTAACGCTATATGTGTACTTCCCTTGGGCATTGCCCGTCTCAGTGAGCAAATTTTGGAAAACAATTCTTTTCTTGAAATTGATTACATTTAACCCCAAAAAGTGGCCATCTTGAAGGTTCTGAATGGCTCAAAATCCGAGCTACGGGGGCTCGTCCCCATGACCCGGCAGGGGCTCTAAAAAAACCCGGTCCCTGGGTGGACCCCACCCGCTTAAGACTTTTCCATTTGCGACTCTTGTGTCATGGCACTTGTGGTGTGCAGATTGGTTGGAACGATCAACAAGAAATGTTCTGACGGGCAATCTATTACTTAGAAAGTGGGCCGCAGGTTGCATGGTTAAAACCGAGTCTTGACAAAGACGAACGCTCACTACGCTTCAAATGATTCTAACTGCAGCAATAATTTTTTTAAGTTGACAACTCCCCATGGACAAAAGGTCTAGCGACGGCCCCTGGCAAACGTGGCAGGCGCGCGCGAAACGTAGCAGTTGATGACCATGAAGGACATAGGGGTAGTGAATGATATCTCTGCCGGGTGATTGCTGATGCTGATGCCGTAAAAGGTACCCAAGTGTCTCCATAAACGGATGGTTAGGGAGATATAGACAACAAGGTGAAATGTCAAAGGTCACATCACCAAAGCTTAGAGCTCTGATATTGCACCAATTTCTTCAAAAACGGGACTCACAGTGGAATATTTCCTAAAAGACTGCAGAAAAAAGGTTGCACTTCAATGCACATTTCGAAAATTCCAGTGATCAATAGAGGTTAATGGCTTGATATGTTGGTCATCTTATTCGATAACCAACAAATAAAGTGTAAAACAGTTAATCACCGGATTGAAATCGAAGGGCGATGTGATCACAATGCAAGTTTTTGGGTGTGGTGAGTAGGGTGGTGTGGGGGATTAGGGCGTTATAGGGAATCTCAAGGGTATTGAATTGGCAGGCAGCTGGTTTGCAGCGAAGGGGGAAGTGGAGTTGGATAACAGATATCTGTATGTTCATATATTTGTTATTAGTTTTTTCATTCTTCTTGGAAGTCATGGCCCTTCAACATGAACATCTGGGTATGCTCCATCTTTCTTCACAAAGTCGGCTACAACGGTAAAGAATAGGACTCGATCAGATGGACGATTCACGAACATTAGTCCGCTTTCTCCGTGTCGTCTAGGAGCCCGGGACGTGGCTCTCGCCGGACATACTACATCAACCTGTTCCTAAAATCATACCTTATGATTACTTAAACAGATTTGTCATCAAGGTAATCTTTAACCGGATAACTTAGGTCTACTAAAAAAAGGACTGCTGCTCTACGGGGCAAGACTATTCACACGCCAAGATACGATAGCGGCCAGTCGGCAACTGTAAGCAACACTGAGCCGCGTCCGCTTTGGTGAAGCGCGCGTGGAAAAGGGAATAACTTCACGCGCGGATAAACAAACGCCGAATAAGTTTTGCCTATTAGGTGATGAACAACGTATACAAGTGAGAAAAATCGACAACCGTGAACGCAAATACAATGCAAACGAGCCGCAACGTTCTAGCCCGTCGCCATGGGGGGGGGGGGGGGGGGTGTTGGGGGGTGGAACACCCCCCCAAGGCACCGCCGCTCCTCCAACCGACGAGAAGCAAAGAAAAAGAGGAAAAAAGAGAGGAAAAAGAAGAGGAAGAGAGAGAAGGGAGATAAAGATAAGCGAACAGAAGGGGAAGAAAAAAGAAACAAAAGAGAACGATCGGAACGCATAAGATTGAATCCAGACTTCGCATATATCCAAAAATATCAAAACTATTGAGGGGGGGGGGGGGGGGGGGGGGGGGGGGGGGGGGGGGGGGGGGGGGGGGAAAGCGTCCCTCAAGCCACCTAGTTTTGTTGCAGGGCATCCAGTAATCATGAATTGTTAATGTGCAACAGTACTGTGATCAATGGGTAAATAAATTTGGCAGGCATGGGCAAACGCGAGGGGAGCCATAGGTCACTCCTCTAGGTGGCTCTACCAGTTTCGGTCGGGGGGTGGAAGTGGTCAAGAAAAAAAATGAATATGGATTCACTCCCTAAATCCCCGCTCATGCATAAAAAAGTGGAAAAAGGTCAAGATTTTTGTCAAGCTCAGTTGACGTACATTCATACAATATATTGTACATTACATCACGAATTCCCGAACAAAAAACAATTGATGTCACATTAACAAAATAGAGGCATTTTAATTGTTGCTTTTTTGAAACGACGGGAAACCGGCGGATTTTCGCCACGGTTCATTGATCAAACGCGCCAAATCGTGACGTCAAAGTGATTACCAAACATTGTGTTCCGACTTGTTATTGTGACCACGTAATAGGGGGAATGAAAATAATAAAATAGAAAAAAAGTTACAAGCTATGAAATTTGTTATTCGGGGGGGGGGGGGGGGGGGTGGGTGTATTATTATGAAGTGGCAACACTGAGAATGATGTTCACAACGACGTACATTATGGAGGTCCGCACTTCGACGTAACCATTTGCACTGCGAATGTGGATTGTCGGAATCGTTTCGAGTAAGTATGGGCGGGAATTCAACGGGCAAGTAATCAACAAATGTGGACCATTTTCAACTTATTTGATTAGATGGAAACGTTATAAGCTTCATCCTACCAAAATTCCAATATGCAGATCATGACTATGGCCTTAAACGGTCTTCTGGCCGTAGGTGGGGTTAAGTGCATTCTTTCATTGAAAATTACCATACTACCCTTAAAAAAACCTTTAATAGCTAAAAATCAAGAGCTTCTGGGGGGATCGACCTGGACCCCGGCAGGGACTCTGAATTTGGCACCCCACGTTAATAAACATTGGGCTAGCTTATGTAGTTAGTTAGCCAGCGTACAATGGCTTATACGACCGTCTCAGCGAGCAAAGTTAGAAAATTGTCTTCTTGAATTGATTAAATTACCCCTCAAAAAGTGGTCATATTGAAGGTTCTGAATAGCTCACATGCATGAGATTCGGGGCTTCGCCCCCTGACCGGCAGGGCTTGACCCACATATCCCATCATAAAGACTAACGTTCGCATGTGTACTGTCCCGTGCATTGCCGTCTCAGTGAGCAATTTTGGAAACCCATCTTTTCTTGAATTGATACTATTACCCTCAAAGTGGCCATCTGAAGTTTACTAGCCAAAATCCAGCAGCTACCGGGGTTCCGACCCTGAACCCCAGCAGGGGCTCTAAACCGGTCCCTGGGTGGGACCCCACCGTTTACTGACTTTCATTTGAGCTCTGTGTCAAGGCACTTGTGGGGGGAGTTGGTTCGAACGATCAACAAGAAAATGTCTTGAGGGCATCTATACTTAGGAAAGGGGCCCGCTAGTTGAATGGTTTAAAACCGATCTTGAAAAAGACTAACGCTCAATTACGCTTCAAATGATGCTTAAACTGCGCAAATTTTTAAAGTGCCACCCCTATGACAAAATGTTAGCGAAGGCCCTGGCACCGTTGGCAGGCGCGCGCGAAGGTAGCAGTAGTGCGAGGCATCAACATCCATACTAACGTCAACAGCAGCGCGGTACTACGGGTTCAATTATTCAATTAAACCCGGGCATCAGAAAATGAAGGAAGAAGAAAGTGGAAGTGCTATAGTGTGCATCGCTAAAAGCCACCATTGACACGGTATTACGCAGTCTTACAAAAATAACATGACTTATTTAGCCAAGCTATACTGGGCCAAACGTAGACCCTGCAACAAGAGAGAAGGGAGGACTTACATAACCATTAACCATCGCGACAAAAGCCAGAACTCGCTGTGTAAGTTGTGCATGCACCGGGCGCGGGCGTGATCCCTATTCTTTGCCGCGATCGATGCGGGACAACGGTGAGGTCTTAAGGCTGCCACAAAACCCTTGTACTTTTCAAGGGATTTTGTGACCCCGTTCTGAAGGGGGCTTTGGAACATGAGAGACACTCGGTTCCGGTTTCTTGAAAGTTGATGCCACCAATTAGAGGAGGAAATTCTTCAGAAAATGCCTAAAAAACCATAAAAATCACGTTCATTGTAGAGGACGATTAAAAAATAATAAAGCTGCATTGAGGTATAGTGTGACCGTAATTGACTCGACTTAAGAATTGGGTGGTATGAGAGGGGTTAGGAACCAAAGACAACGAATGGTAAAAAGCGGATTTAGTTTTGAACGAAGAAAGCGTGGTCCTGAAGATTAGAAATCACCAATCTTAAAGATCCAAATCATAGTGAATGTGTGCTACAAAAAGTCTGGTACGAGTACTCTTATTTGTTTTCTTTTAGAAAGCGAGAAACCTCGGAAAAATGTATAACTGGCTACTGGCCTCAAGGAATTGACTTCTCATAGGCTATAAAATGGGCTGATTTTCATCGATTGACCGCAGACGGTGCTAGTGGGGGGACTGTAGGTACAGATGTAAGATTAGTGATAATTTTGGGACACAATTACTGATACCGTACATGGGGAAGCCGGCCACACCCATTCATGGCCACAGCTCTGGATTTCAAGGAAACAGGGGTAATTTTTAAACGTCCGATTGGTTACAAAAGCACACATGATGGTCTGTCGGTTTAAGGATTCCAAAAAGGTATAGGTTTATACTACTTGTGACTATAGTTAGGAATTATGGGGGCACAAACGTTAAGAAATGGTAAAAAAGTCATTTTTTTTATTCTGATTGGACAGGGATCAAAAATGAAAAGTTGCGCCAATTTTGCAAAATGTTGGTCAAATTGTGTGTTTAGTCATAGAATGAAATATAGGAATAGGTTTGGCTATGTACGTTTTGGTTATTATCCAAAATGGCGAATAAAGAAAGCATTGCAAGCTATTGGATTTATTGACCTGTGACTATTTGTTGGATAACGTGAAACATAAGCATACGATTAGGCAAACTATTCTGATCATCCTTTATGCTAAGGAAACAATTTGCACAACACTTAACCTGAATCAAAGCAACTTTTAAATTTGACCCATGTACACACAAAGTTGACCTTTTACCATTTTTACCGGTTTGACCCCGAAACACCGGAACTAATGTAGAGCATAGATAGGTAAACTATACCTTTTTGGAATCCTGTAACCAGACGAACACCATGGTGTGCTTGTAACACATCGGAACTTTTAAAATTTTGACCCCTGTTACCTTGAAACCCAAGCTGGGGGACATAAGGGGGGGGGGGTTGGACAAGGCTCCATCAATTTAGGATTATAAGCTAAAGACTTTGGTACAAAAAAAATCTCAATGTACCGGAAGCGCACAACCTTCCACTACAGTCCCGGCTCGGAAAGAGAGTTTTGTTGGACAATAGCAAAGATTTGCTATTGTATTGGAAAGCCCATGGAAGACCGTCCAACAATTGTAGTAGGGTGACCTGCCGACTAATGGATGGGGGTCTTTTTATGGCCTTTCTTATTAGTCTCTTTTTCTATTTCCAGTCACGCAAAGTTCATTGAACAGAGTCAGAAATATTGTGTAAGAAAGCTCATAAGGGTAGTGCTGCGCTATTCAGTGGTGGTCGGGATTTTGATCGAGTACCCTCTCGTACATAAAAGAAAGCGGGACGACCTTGGTTCGTGACTCCTGTGAAGGGTATAAAATTCACACAATATATTCTAGTCCTATCATGGGGGGGGATACGAATTCAGTTAAGATGTGATAAAATAGGAAAAATGAACCTAACATGGCAAGTAAAAGGGTTCATTTTAACACTATGAACCGGTGTTATTTTATTATGTATTTAAAGGTAATGTTTTTCATGTACGTAAAGCATGTCTTCTTCGCGAAATTGACTTCATTCTGTCACCCGAAAATTGGACAACATAGATAGAATTTGACTTCAAATCTAATATTGATTGAATCTAAGGCAAATGGGATTTAATTTTAAATATGATTTTGATTGGTTACCATGAGTTCGACTCGTCACCATTCATCTAATAATGCAGTCTTTGGCATCGGGATTCCATCATTTTGTCTGAATGAGGGTGTCATCTCAGACACACATTCAACCAGTGTCTTCTAGAGGTTGCAGATATGTGATTATCCTTTGTGTCAGTAACCATGTTTTAGTTCTCAGAAAATCATTACTTCTTATGGGTAACTGAAAAGGACCCACACGCCCTGTCTCTTCTTATGTTTTGTTGGAATCTTTGGGAGATTCACCATAGATTGTGGGGGTGATTTCTGCTTCCCAACTTACCTAAGGGACTGCGCTGATAAGTCTGTGAACATTAGCGAGGTTTCGTTCAAACGTTTGGATAGGGTCCATTGCCATAGAACCATAGAGGATAAAGGCTCAACAAGTGATTAAAACTTGATTATTTCTTACAAAGCCCAAACTTCCAGATTACATAGTATGTGACAGCTGGCCAGTGTCTGCTTGGAGGTGCATCAAGCGAGTAGTATTGAAGTATTGCCTGAAGTGTGTATATTCGTGATTGAGTGGTAACAATGGGTTTGGTTGAATGACACGTATTTTTTTTTAATTGGATTTAAGTCCAACCTCTCAACCTGTTTTGAGCAAGTAGAAGTTCTTGGCTGAACGGTGTATTCTGAAAGCAAAGCAAGATTGGGATGGTTGCCTTTCAAATTCCTGGTGTCTTGTTTGATGTGAAGCCTAAGTTCCTGGTCTATCAGGAAGAAAGGGCTGATGGAGGCGTAGTTACGAAACGATGAGGCAATGAAAGGGGCGAGGGTTATCCTTGACTGAAACACCTGAATTATTTCAAATTCTGAGGTCGCATCAATGAGCTAACCTTAGCAAGGTGCTGCGATACATAAGTTCTACAGCGCAACTATTTCAGGTGGATTCCTAGGCAGTCAGATTTTTGAAAAGAGGTTCTATATAGATAGAGAGGCAAAAACGTACGTAATCTTTAGAAATTCCCGTCTCGCATGTTTTGCCGAACACCAAGAAAACCTAGCGTACCAACAATAGAAAGGCAATGGATGCATCCGCTTCTTCACAACGTGGGGCACGACTTTGAAGATACACTAATCGGTAGTGATACAAATTAGGTTAGTGGTTTAGAGGTGGCAGGGTAATAAAAGCCTAGTTTACCTGGATCATTGGCTAAGATACTCTTTTTTAGTTCAAATCAAGCGCGCTAGGTGAAAAAGAGTAGGCAATGAGGCGGTTTATTAAATCAAGACGACTGATGGGTCATTTCATTCGTGTTGGCCATGGGTAGGAAAAATTTAACACCCAATAGCACCCAAATCCAACACTGATAGTTTGGCGGCTTGTTGTAGCGAATGACTTATTGTGGAGACAAGACCCAAATGAGTAGATTCGTGCAAAATTTCAAAATTTCAGCGACCAGCACGGACGAGTTTGAATGCGTTTCACCCCCTTGATTTTTGCCCATCTTCCACGGTGTGCATCAAAAGATTCGGAAATATTTGACCCGGAAACATTTTCCAACATGCGACGAATGGCCAAAATCTGTATAATGTCCTCTTCCTTTGCGAAACATTCTGATTATATCTCAACAGTAGCGATGTGATCTCCAATGCGAGTTAAAACGCACATCGAGTGTATGTCGGTGGGACTAGGAGGGAGCCTGATGCTCTGAGTGTCAGATTGGCTTAGGTCACCTGGCTGAGGATGGGATAGGTAGCTTGTTCCCATGTTTGGCACCAATTCCATCAAAACCTTCAGTACAGAAGGGGCGAATAATGCTTGGATCGCAGATTGACAAGTCAGGAGAGGTATCCATACTCTCCACAGTTTTGCCATGAAACCACATTTGTGGAGTAATTTAAATACTGTGTCAATTGATTTTTAGTGGCCATGTTTGGAGTGGAAAAATGACCTCGTTTTCATCCGATTGGTTATTTACCCCTGGTCATGGGTCGAGAGATCAGGATTTTGCATATATGGCATATAAGGTCGGCAACAATGAAATTTTTAATCGTCAAGCAGTTGTGAACATCATTCAATAAGTTTATTTTTTTTGTAAATCCGTGGTGGTGGTGGGGTGGGGATTGGGTCGGAAGCATTTATCGCCCCCCCACAGATTTGGGTTCCTATGCCCCCACAATGCACTTTCAAAAAAGTAAGTTGTATGTATAAAAGGAAAATCTAATATACCACCAAGTGGCGGTGCGGCGGCAGGGGAAATGTACCACCCATCTAAAACCTTTTACCCAAGAAAGTCCATCATCATCTGAAAATAGATCTTCCAGATAAATAGACCATTTTAGCAATACAAGATTTTCCCTACCCAGCCAAGCACCCATTTAGAAAGATTCCCCAAACTACGTAGAAATCTTCACCAGTCAGCTTAAAGAATCCACTGCAGAAGATAATTAATCTCCCTTTAAAATAGAAAGAGTACCAAGGCAGAAGATCGACTTTAGCAGTATATCAGCTGAAGACGCTCAATTTTCCCAATAGACAAGACAGGTCAGTTGGCAAGTAAGAGAAGAAGCAAAAGCTCACGTAGAGATATCCATTTCCACAGTGAGGATCTTCATAGAATCTATGAATTTTTCGAGAAACCCGAGAGACACTCAGAAGACTACTCACAAAGAAATCTCAACCAACGTATACGACTTCCCCCCAGTCTCTGAGATCAGCAGTCCTCGTCCCCTTAGAAGAAGACCAAAGTCAGCCCCATCGAAGATCCCGCACACAATACGGCCAAGTTCAGTAAAGAACGAAGAAGAAAGAAGCTCATCTCTTCAAGACCCACAGAAGAAGACACCCATTACCAAAAACTCCATTACCCAAGCCCCAGCAGCTTCCATCAAAATTATAGTAAAACAGAATAAGAGTAAGAGTCACCCTCTTACTGTTTCCTTAAAAGAATAGCCGTCCTTATTTCGAGCTTATCCAGGATTACCTTAGAAGATTCTACGAGACCCTTTTCACCCAATAGACCAAAGAAGACCAGCTAAGAGTAGAAAAGATCACCAAGAGCCCTATAGATTAGGGGTTAGACAGAAGAGACCAGCCTAGTCACGCCCCACGAAAGAACGCGAATCCTAAGTCCACTAAGTAGAAAGATGAAAGAACACAACCAAATCCTTTTATCCAGATCTTGACCTTAGAAAAATTAGCCATACCTGCATTCCTAAGTAGACAACGTAGAGAGAAGACCACTGTCAGATCCAAACGCA
Organism: Ophioderma brevispina; assembly: GCA_023653785.1. Classification (NCBI taxonomy): domain Eukaryota; kingdom Metazoa; phylum Echinodermata; class Ophiuroidea; order Amphilepidida; family Ophiodermatidae; genus Ophioderma; species Ophioderma brevispina. The sequence continues at coordinate 61,332 of JAMKCH010085538.1, forward strand.
CACTCAAGCTAAGAAGAGAAGAAGATTTCTCCCATCAAAGATTCTTATACATCAACGAATAGCAGAAGAAGATCTAACGGAGCAACTAAAGAGACAGATCAATCACTTAGATAGAGCACACATAGATTAAGAGCTCTCTCACGACATTACTTATGCATAGACATCTAGAAGAGGAAGTCCCTACCAGCAGATCAGATAAGAACAAAGCGTTCAGAAAGATAAGAAAGACTTAGCCTAGATCCTTCCGACCGATTCTACAGGTTCAGAGCCAACCTAAACACGATAGCCCACCCCATAGCCAAAGGATTCAGAGAGCTAGAAAGAAGAAGTGCATATTGAATAAAAGGTAGTATGAGAAGACGAAGAACAGCAAGAAAGAACATGAAAAGAAAATAGAAGAGAGAAAAAGAGAAAGAAGAGAACCTAGGTATGATATTTATTTGACACCCCGATATCAACTAATTACAAAACCTTCCCTAATTGATGTAAATCATATTGCATGAATTCCAAAATGGGTGTATTATAGTTTGATGCATTCAGCATGCTAAGGATTAGCAGCGCTAATGAGAGAGATTCGAAAAACATTTGGAAATCGTTTTTTAAACTTAAACTCAGGAAATAAGTGTGTACAATTGATATAACTGCTGAACGTGAAACAACCCACCAAAAGTGGTGAAGAAATGAAGTAATTGTCATACCGTCTCCCGTAAATAGACAGACAGAGCGGGGTTCAAAATCTACCTTAAACAGCTGATTGTGGTTTACACCAGGCAGAAAAACAAAGGTCAGTAAGGTGAGGTCAAACTGTGGTCAGCATGTTCAATATCACGCTTAAAAATCTAGGAATTCACAGGAAAAGGCGTTTTTCATCCAAGTTGGTAAGTAGATACGACGTAGAAATTCAGAATCGGATAAAAAGTGCTGCCTTGTGTTAATACACAGATTTCAAGCCAACACTTGCAGGTTATTCGATATACGTGCCGTAACAAAAATACACAAATATAATTTTGATGATATTTCGAGTTTCGGATTAGAAATTGTGCTAATCCTTTAAAGCGGGTACGGGCGCTTCATGAATGCGAGAGAACTGGGTCATTTGACTGCACACTTTTAACGTGCATGGAAACAAGGAAACGCTGTCCATAACGAAACAAAACATATATCCATGTATTTAAAGCTTGCTTTTGTTCACGTAAGTATAGTGTGATGGTGTACGAGCCTACGTGCGGATGACGAGAGAAGGTAAATTTAAAAATAAAGCCAATTCAGAGGTAACGTGGGAAAACAAAAATTGCGGTTTGGAGGTTAGACGCAAGAAGCATGTTGCAAAGACCTAGGCAATAGTGATAATATTGATGGTAACCACTAAACGGCGGGTTTTTGTTTAAAATTGGTAATTGTTTGAAATGGATTTGAGGGCTCAATTTTCAGGACGCCAATTTTGGAGGGGACAAAAATTCGGCCTTTCATTGTATCAAAATGGCTCACTACTTCCGGGTGGTAAATCAGGGGGGCCTTGGGCGGGGGGGGGTCTCCCGGGTCCCAAAGACGTCGGAACACGCCACCTTTGAATTATTCATCATTCTTCGTTAAACTGAGGAGACCCAGCAAGGCTCAACAGTGTTCTCACATGGAGCCCGGGTGGTACAAGACCAAAATCAAAGTTACCAAATAAAAAAAACAAAAATGCGGACAGGGAATGTAAAAATGTTGGTCGCAAAATACGGCCTTGCTACGCATTCCTTAGTGTAGGCAATAAGCCTGGGTGATTTCATACAGGCCAGCGACAAGGACGCGTAAATGGTACGTGGTGGTTTTGAAGAAGTCACCTAACTTACAAAATAACCATAAATGTGTTCAAGTGATAATATTATCGTCTAAGTTACGGGAATTAAAAGTGAGTTGTGCAACCAATTGTGATTACTATGTATGACGATGAAGGGCGGTTTCCTGTCCAGGATTGATGTTTCCACCCAAAAACACCAGCTGCAAATAGCGCGACTACAAATTTCAAAATGACCCCATTGTTTATGAAAAAATGCCATTATTATTTTTAATTGATTTTTTAAGTCTCAACCTTCTCAACCTGTTCCTATCGCAAGTATAAGTCTTTGGCCTGAACGGTAGTATCTGAAAGCAAAGGCAATCTTTGTAATTGTTTGCCTTTCAAATCTCCTGGATTGTCTTGGTTTGATGGTGAATCCAAGTTCCCTTGTCTACAGAAGAACAGGCTTGATGAGGCTAGTCTAGAACTACGATGAAGATGAAAGGGGCGAGAGGGGGTATCTCTTGACAACACCTGACCCTTATTTCAAATTCTTCTGGGTCGCCATCAATTGAGCTAACCTTAGCAAGGTGCTTGCGATATCATAAGTTCTACATCTGCAACTATCTCGGTGGAATCCATAGGCAGTCAGATTTTGCCAAAGAGGTTCTATATAGGCATAGAAGGCAAAACTTACTAATCTTTAGAAATTCACACCTTCTCGCATGTTTTGCCGACCACAGAAACCTAGAGTACCAACAATAGAAACAATGGCTGCCTCCTCTTCTTCCACATCTTGGGTGCCGCTTGCATCTACAGCTCATCTGTAGTGATACAAATTAATGTATGTGTAGAGGTGGCCATGTTTAAAATAGTGTACCTGGATCATTGTGCTCAGATAATCTTTTTTCTCATAATGCAATGCGCGCTTATGTTAAAAGATGTATTCAATGAGGCGGTTATTAAATCAAGACGACTGAGGTGTCTTTTCATGCGTTGTGTGGCCATGGGTAGGACAAAATTTAACCACCCAATACCCCACATCCAACCAACCTTGATATTTTGGCGGATTGTTTGTATCGAATTTGACATTAATGTGTGTATAAAGCACCCAAACTGATAATTATTCCGTGCCATATTCAAAATGTCAGCCCCAGCACGGACGCACGGTTTTGAATGCGTTTCACCCCCTTGATTTTGCCCATCTTCCACCTGTGTGTGTATCAAAACTTCGGGATTAATGACCCGATCCTTCCACATTCGACGAATGGCCAAAATCTGTCCTACGGTTTCTCTCCTTGCGAAGTCCATTCTGATTATATCTCAACAGTTAGGTCGATGTGATCTCCAATGCGATTTAACAACATTCGATTGTATGTCTTGCTGACCTATGGAGTTGACTGCTGCCTCTGTAGTTGTCAGGATTGCTTATGTCACTGACTTAGGAATGGGAATTAGGTTAGTCTTGTTCCTGTTTTCTGGGCGACAATTACCATCAAACTTTCATTACAGAAGTGGAGAATCTGTCTTGGATACCGCAAGCATTTGACAACTTCAGGAGTATTCCATCCTCTCCCAGTTCTTGTCAATGAACCCTTTGTGAGATGTAATTTAAATACTTTTGTAAATTTTGTAGTGACCGTGTTTGATGTGGAAAATAACTTGTTTCATCCAGATTTGGTATTTTAACCCCCTGGTCATGGGTCCGAAGATATCAGGATTTTTTTTGCATATATGGCATTCAGGTCCTGGTGCACAATGTATTTTTCAATCTTCTAAGCCATTTTTTTACCATCATTTCAATCCATTTTATTTTTTTGTAAACGTGGGTGGTGGTGGGGTTGGATTGGGGCTGGGAAGCATTTACGCCCCCCCCCATATTTTGGTTTTCCTTAATTTGCCCCCACCATGTCACTTTCAAAATTAAGTTGTATGTATACAAAGGAATATCTCTATTACCACGCAGTGGCGGTGCGGGTGCAGGGGAAAGAAACCTATGTATGATTTATATTTGACACCGCGAATCAACTAATTCCCACCATCCTAATTGATGTCAAATTTCATAATTCATGTAATTCCAATGGCGTCTATTATAGTTCTGATCATTCATGCATGCATAAGGGATTAAGCAGCGATAGATGCGAGAGACTCGCAAAACATTTGGAAATTCGTATTTAACTATAATCAGGAATAAAAGTGTGTCGCAAATTGCATATAACTGCTGTTTCAATAGAAACGAAACCACCAAATAGTGGGGAGAAATGAAGTAATTTGTCATACCGTCTCCCGTAAATAGACATACAGAGATGGGGTCTCAAAATCTACCTTAAACAGCTGATTGTGGTTTACACCAGTACAGAATAAACAAAGGTCAGTAATGTTTGAGGTCAAACTGTATTGGTCATCATGTTCAATATCACGCTTAAAATCTATGATATTCACCGGAAAAGGCTTTTTTCATCTCAAGTTGGAATTTAGATACGCACGTATAGAAATTACAGAATCGGATAAAAAGTGCTGCCTTGTCTTTAATACACAGATTTCAAGCCAACCACTTGCAGGTTATGTTCGCATATCCGTGCCAGTAACAAAAATACACAAATATGAATTTTGATGATATTTTCGATGTTTCGGATTAGCAAATTGCTGCTAATCCCTTTAAAGCGGGACGGGCGCTATCATGAATTCGAGAGACCTGGGGTCTATTTGACTGTTCACACTTTATAACGTGCATGGAACCGGACACGCTGTCCGCTAACCGAAACAAACATATATACATTTCTTTAAAGCTGCTTGTTCCGATTTATGTGAATTGTGTTCTCTACTTGATATGAGAGCCTGTCACTTACACATACACCCCATCAAGTACCGTGGGAAACAAACTTGCGGTTTTGATGGTAGACGCAATAATGCATGTTGCAAAGCCCTATTCAATACTGTGCTAATATTGATGGTTAACCACTAAAACGGCGGTTTTTTGTTTATATCTTGGTAATGAAATGGATTTGAGGGCTCAAATTTCAGGACGACAATGAGAAAAATACGGCCTTTCATCTGATATCAAAATTGATACTACTTCCGGGTAAATCAGGGGGGTCCCAAAGACGATCGGAACACGCACCTTTAATTATTCATTCATTCTTCTTTAACCTGGGAGACCATTCAATGCTCAACATTGTTCTCACATGGAGCCCGGGTGGTACAAGACCAAATCAATTACAAAATAAAATAAAAACAAATGCAGGACAGGTAATGTAAAACTGTTTGTCGCAAATACGACATTGCTACGCATTTCCTTCTATTTTATGCAATAAGCCTGGTTGATTTCATACAGGGCCAAGGACAAGGACGCTTAAATGGTTACGTTGGTGGTTTTTGAAGAAGACATAACTTACAAATAACCCTAAATGTTTTCAAGTGATACTATTCACGTCTACTTTACGGGACTTAAAATTGAGTTTGTTGCAACCAATTGTGATTACTATGTATGAAGATGAAGGGAGTGTCTTCCTGTCCAGGATTGGTATGTTTCCACCCAAAAAAGCTGCACATTAGCGCGTACTACAAATTTCAAAATGACCCCATTGTTTTATGAAAAAATGCCATTATTATTTCATTATAGATAAGAACTAAGAACTTTATCCCGCAATAAACGAAAGGTGGTTTTACCCTCCTTAAGTGAGCTTAAACAAGATGGCTGCCGTAAACAGTGTCCAAGAACTTAAATTAACAAATGGTTGGGATCGAATGATAATGTGAATCTAAATACACTGACCCTTAAAACCTCATCTACACCTGGCACAAAAAAGTATCTCGGCATGTTTTTCGATCAGTATTGTGCCAAAGTCAGACCATTTTGAAAGTTTTCGAAATATACATTTTGTTGCCTATGTCTTGCTCTTGCTCATTTAACACCTCGCTTGTAAAAAAAGCGTGCAAAAATGGCTGAGATAGAGTGCCCGAAAGACGCGAACCACCCAAACCAAAAGTTGTAGTTTTTGGAATATTTCAATGATCACTGTGTGGTACAACGCAATAATACGTGTGTATTTATTTTACACAAAGAGGTTTTCCGACTGAATGAGCGAGAAAGCCAACTTGCAATATTGATTGTTGTCCGCGTGTTCATGTCCCAGTACACTGCAATGTCCATTGAAAAATCCAAAAACTGCAACTTTTGGTTTTGGGGGTTTGCGTCTTTTGGGCGTTCTATCTCAGCCATTTCTGCACGTTTTTTACAAGCCAGGTATTAAATGAAAGAGCGAGACATAGGCAACAAAATGTGTATTTCGAAAACTTTCAAAATGGTCTGACTTTGACACAATACTGATCGAAAAACATGCCGAGATACTTTTTGTGCCAGGTGTATTTCTAACAGTGTGTTTACAACAAAACATTAACCTTTCGTTGATTTTTCAGGTGTATCGTATTCATACAGCTCTAACCCTACCCCCGGGCCTACATAATATTGACTAACTAGAATAAACCAGTTTAATGCAAAAAAAATATGCTTAAACTTAAGCTAACTTACGATTGCTGTCCTTGATGTCTGGAATACTCTGGCTGCCAATGAGGAATAGGTTGCATTACAGAAGTGCGCCAAGTAATGGATCGACACCAAATAGGCTTTGAAAATGAATAGGTTACCCAATGGGTCAGAAAGCAAACTGAATAGTATCTTAATGATGTTCTTTTCATGATTTTCTATTGACCCTAGTAATACATGAGTTCAGTTTTATGCAGTACACCCAATCTGTGAAAGCACATTGTGAATAAGACCGCACATGCTCCAACAACTACTAGTACATGGGGAAATGTAATTAATGTTTTGGTTTATTTTTTTTCATATACAATTTTGACACCAATGTTTTTCCAATACAGAATTTCATGGAAAATCTGAATATCATGGGTGTCATTTTTAAAAATGTGTTCTTGGGTGTTTTATAAGGGGGAATATTTTGTACAGGGGTAAACAATAAAAGTGTTTAAATTGTTTAAAAATGTATACCAATCTGTTCATTTGCTCATAAGGTTTCTAAAAACGTATAGTTTACCATACTACGTGAATAAAAAAAAATGTGCAATGATTGCAGATGACCTTGACCTTGATAAAATCACTCAATCATAGATTTGTTTTGTTTCAGAAAACACATCTAATATCCTTCCAAGTGTTGAAAAAATAAAAGAAATCGACTGAAAAATAAGCCAGATATGACAAATCTTGTAAGCACACCTCTTTTTCCTTCATTCCAATGGGGTTTATACAGTTAAGCAAGATAGTTCGTTAAATGTTAATACAATATATTATGGGGTATAGCATTTGAAAGTAATGGTGACCCTTGCTATAAACTTGTTTAATTGATCTATGAATCGCCATAATATCCTTTGTTAATCCTCAAGAGGAATTTTAATGTTCACACAAAATCTCACCCAATTAATCCTGATATGTAAATTAAAAGGGCTTTCAAGACTACTACTGTAATCCAGGTATGGATACAAGCTATGCCAATAAGGGACTAAACTCTATAAGCAATATCCTAAACAATGGGGAGATCTTGTTTTCTTGCTCTGCAACAGGTGAATTGGTGTGTTTGGATTTGTCATATCACTTGGTATAAATAGATTCATTGATTAATCCGTAGTTGAAATATTTAAAAAAAATGTAACATTTATTAAGTTGACAATTGCAATTGTCAACTTAATAAGTGTTACATTTATCATGATATTGTACATTCTCACAAACACAAGTTTAATGTGTGTAAATCCCATAGGAATGGAGAAAAAAGGGGTGTGCTTACAAAACCCGCCCTATCTAGCGTATTTTTCAGTCGATTTCTTTCATTTTTTCAACACTTGAAAGTATATTATTATGTTTTATAACAGCAACAACAAATCTATGATATAGTGATTGCATTAAGGTCAAGACCATCTTTAATCCTTGCACAATTTTTTTGATTCACGTAGTATTTACGACCTACTGTTTTAGTACAATAGGCTCAAGAAAATTCAAGGTCATTATTTATAGAATGGTCCGATTTTGTTGAAACTGGTTTTAAATCGTTATTGGGTCATACTAAATAAGAAAATGTATATAGATTCTGCATGTGTTTCACCTTTCAAAGTGAGACTTTTACGATATGACTAGTGATCTTCCATGTGGACCACGGCCATATTTGCCCTCTTAATTATCATCAAAACGTCATTGACAATGCGACCTGTATATTTTCGGCTTCTGTACAGTAAGACGAACAATTTGGCACCATTTTTAAAACAAACCGATGAATCTGAAATGTTACCCCCAGTGTGACCTTGAATCCGTTTTGCCTTCTAACTCTCTTTCTATAACCCTCAGGTAGGGCAAACTACAGTGTGAGTAAAAAAACCCTACATTCAGAATAAAAAAAATAATTAAAATGCTTGCTTTGATTATAAAGAGGGATAAACAGGCTTTCAGAAAACGTTTATTTGGTGTTATTTGGACTTAGGAGGAAGAAGTTATGCTGAGAGACTTAAAAATTCTGTTTGGCCGATTTTGACCCAAACAAAGATGCATCGTTTACATAGAGTAGCATTGTCTTCAACAGCGATTTGAGTAAAAACATTTAAGGGGGGTATGGGGTCTGACTTTGGTAAAAAAATGTTCCATTTACGAAAATGAGATAATGCAATGGCTTAATTGTGTAGATTGTAATCTACAAAATGCTTTTTATTCGATCGCAATCGGACATTCGGTTCCCGAGATATGGCTGATCAAAGGGAAGCAGTGTACGCGAAATTTGCCAAAAAAGCATAGTCTCCTGCTACTTTACCATTTGTGAAAAAGTTAAAGGGTATATTCAGTATTTTAAAAGATATTATGTATACGCCATTTAACCGCATGTATTTTGGCTAAGTCGAAAGTAAATTAAATACTCATATTATTTGTCCATTAATTTAAAGTAATTAAATGTATGGTAAGGATTTTTATGTATTTTCTTGTTTTTAACCTGCGATATTTAAGCAATTATTTGTAAAAAATTTAATTACAGGGACAATGGATGCACCGAATTCGATGTGTTCTTTTCATAAATAATATGATAATTCAGATAAAAATAAAATTTAAAAAAAAATTCCATTATTTCACTCAAAGCGCCCGCAATTTTGTCTAAATGTTTCGAGGTCATAACTCGTTTCGTTAAATACGCAAACAACCAAACGAAAACGAACGTAACTCGAGAACGCTAATGCTATGCACATGAAATTTGGCAAAATATTCAGAACACATATAGGGCTAGTGATTTTCAAAATCCCGATTTTCAAAATGTGTTCCAAATTCCAAATTACATTGCCATGAAATTATGTGATTGGTCGATGGCCGGTGCCATGGCAACGTATCAAAAATCCGGCTTCATGGTTCACTTCGTATTTACCCTGCACATGCCACCAAGTTTCGACCCAGTAGCTGTTTAGTTATTTTATTCCGTCCGTTCTAGTGTTTAGCAATCAGAGGCCTTACGTGGTACCCCATGGCAAACAATGAGCAAAAAATTTACAGGAATTTTTAAAACTTTGTGACATGGGCACAATATGATGTGGTAACATGTATATTACCATATTTAGGAAAATTAAGAAAAGTCACTTCAAAAGGTACTGACTTCGAACCCCATACCCCTCCTTAACACCAAATTATTGTTAAACAATAGAAGGTGGAGGAATAATTGACGGATTATAAAAATAATATCCCGGAGATTACCAAAAGGACAATTCTGAGTGCAAAAATGTTCAATTTTCCAAAATAGGAAAGGGAAAGTCAAGATAGCTGGTGGAATTAAGACCACAGTTAATTAAGATTTCATGGTTTTACTCTACAAACGAAAACTTGTCAGCTGAAGTGAAACCATAGAAGGTTTTGTATTCCGCTGAAAAACAGTGCGATATTGAATTTTAAGTTTTAATTCTAATTTGTTACAGAAAACTTCAGCTTTAGTTCTTCTTGCAATTTATGGACGCTGAGTATACTGTATTTGTGCAAAAGATGTAAAACAAAAATCTCTGAGCAGTTTCATTATGTTCATGAACTGAGACATTGATATAGAGTGATTTTCAATAACTGACTCTTTATGATTGAACGTGGTAATTTAATTTTTTGAAGATATTTTACTTATAATTATGTTACAAAATAGACCATTTTATTCAAACTGATATGTTTTGTCGAGAAGAAATCGATACCATCTGAAATTGCATGTGTGATTTTGTCTTTGCTATAATGTGTTATGGTATACGTCGGTGTCAATCTCTCCGCATTGTATTACTAAAATCGGCCAAACCGAATTTTTAGGTCTCTCCGCAAAATTGACATAGTTTCTGAACCCAAAGTCCGAAAGACACCAAATAAAAATCTTCTGATAGCCTGTTTATCCCTGTAAACAACCAATGCAAACATTCAAGCAAAAATAAAATTTTAACTTTTGAAGAAAAGTTCTTTCCTGAATGTAGGGTTTTTATTGACTCACACTCTATACCTTTCTGTAATCCTTGAAAGGTACTTCTTCTTATCGTGTCCAAACACTGTGGTTCTCAAATATGATCCAGCCAGAGATGGGTGCTTTGCATTGCAACGTCTGGCTGCGTCACTGAATTCCGCAGGTCCTTGTTGTGCATTGCTGCTCCAGCAGTGGGCAGACCAAGAGGGTTCCATTGTCTGTGGTGTTTTCCACAACCAGTAGTACCTGATCTGCTTCCAGAGATTTAGCCCACACTTTGCAAGGAAACCTTAGCGGCCAGTTCGTGGTTCTCAATCTGTTAATTGAGGCATCGCCATTCAGCCCATGAGGAGTCAGCCTCCAGGTGGGAGATGCTCACCAGGTTCAATCACCGATAGATGTTACTTGTTGATGGCAAGTCTTTCTTTCACAAGGCGACTCTCTTCACCTCCTTAGAGACTGTTAAAGGGGTGGAGTGCTTAAGAAGCTCTCTCTGATTTAAGGCGGTTGGCAGCAGGTATTGGCCATACATAGGGGCTTCAAATTGGATATTGGCAGCTAAGCTCTTACATCTTGCAGTTACTGTCCATTTTCCCTACTCACTGTGTACACAGTGCATTCAATAGGCCTTGAACAGTAGAGGCGTACTATGTGCTCTAACGCATAGGACATGAGAAAACTCACGTCGTTGCGAGAAAAAGTGCTCATGGGATTTTCTTGGTAGATAGAAGCTTAAATTGAGAAATTATATAGTCATCAAAAAATAGGTGAATTTTATTATGATCGAACTTCCGAAAAATCAGAAAATGGTAATTTATAAGAGTGGATTTGGTAGGGTATAATGGTAACTCTATGGCAAAAATCACCAGTGATTGCTAGGCAGCTTCAAGAGGGGCGCCATGGCAAACGGTTAGAACCTATACTCTCGCGACGATGACAACCAAGATATTTATTTTTATAGGTGGTTGTATTGGTGACATACGGTGCTGAAAAAAGATCCGAAACGACCATTTTCTAACAAGGCTTCCGCCATGTGTAAAAACAGGCCTACTCGCTACGTTCATGCACACGTGTGTGGGTAATCGCTTCAGCACATAGAATGTCATTGATCAGTGATTGGATGGGGCCCTGTGAAGTGGGGAATATTTACATACGTCAAAACTTATGAATGGATCATGTCACAATGATTTGGTGGGTGGGCAAAAAGGTCGAGGCCCGTACATGGACAGAACTGCACTATTGAATGGGCTCGATACGATAGACGGAGTCTGGTGGGAGCCATTCCCTGACTAGGTGTACAAGTTTTCGTTGGTGTTGGACGGAGGGAGAACATCCTGTAATAAGACGGCAGGAGGCATTACGCTGGATCAAGCTCTTGGCATGGGTTGATCTTTCCCCTACAGAGCAAGCATACTCTGCAATGAGTAGCACAGGGCAAGACGTCGCTCTAGGGTATTGGGGCGAGCACCCCATCTTGTGCCAGTGAGTTAGTCAAGATGTTATTGCGTTGAACATACTTTTACTCTTCGGTTTATCGATGTGAGATCTTATAAGAGAGACGCGCGCGGTCCAAAGTAACTCCTAGGTAGAAAGGGTTATCACAGTGCTCAGGGGAGTTCAAGACCAGGTACTTTTAAGCTGACATTTGGCTTCGCGGTAGATGGAAAGCACACACTAGTGTCTTAGATGGATTTGCACGAGGTGGTTTTCCTATAATAAGGAGTGAGTTCATCCAAAGCTTTGGAGAGTCTCTTCTCAACAAAAATGTGAAGTGGGCATCTTGTGCGCTTAATTCCAAGATTCGTATGCATATAACTAAACGACGGAAGGTTCATGCACTCCTAGGTTGGTCGTTGGTATATATGTTGAACAGGGGAGGTGCAAGCACACTCCCTTGTGGTGGACGATTCTTGAGCCTACGCCATTGACTCTTCTTCGCTAATAGCTGAACAATGAAAAGAACCTACCTGTTTGCCAGCAAACCTCGGATAAGCTCAGTCAGGCGGATAATCCTTGGTAATTTCCAGGATCTATGGAGTAGGCATCGGTGATTAACAGTTGTAGTATGCTGCTGAATACGTCGACGAACACAGCTTCGGTTACCATACCCTTTTTCAAAACCATCCTCACTGTGTTGAGTTAGGTTGAGTACTTGTCATGTTGGTTGACTTGCCTGGCCGGAAACCTGCTCTTGTTCGGTTGAGTGTCCATCTATCACAGGGTGCGATACGAATTGAGCAGGGGCGTCAAAGAGCTTGTAGGTATGGCTAAGGAGGATAAGGTCTGTAGCTCTTGGGATTGGATGGATTTTCCCATGCTGTAGGAAGTGCCATACATGTGCTTTACCCTCCAGGATCTTTGGGAAACCTGTGGGAAATAAGGCAGGCCACTGGATAGAGCTCAAGAAGCCATTCCTTTGCTACTGGGCCGAGAGTTTTTTTTAGTTTGCTCAGTAGTAGAGATGTTGTCAAGGGCCTATGCTTTTCCTGGTTGAAAGTTTAGCAAACCGGTTTCCAGTTCGCCCATGTTGAAGGGCGAGTGAAACAGGGTCACCACTATACCTATTATGGTCGAGTTTGATCTTCTTGGGTGTCTTGCTGAATTGCATTAAGAGCAGGCAGTTGGTGGGCAAATTGGTGGGTTGTGACATTTGGCTGCTGTGAGGTTTCTGTTGGATCCCCTGGAGCTTCGGGATGGTAGACCATGCGTTCGTGCTGTTATGGGTCATATCGGTGGAATCAATTAAAGTGTGCCAGGTTTGGATCTTTTCCTGGGAGCTCCTCTCCGAAAATCCTCACATTAGCAGTTGTTCAGCCGAAAAAGATCAGCTTCAACATGGTGATATACTCTTGATATTCTCTAGCACATTCTTGGAAAGGCCTGGTATCTATCCGTCTAACAGCCCTTGGGTATGAATCTCGTGCAGTCTTGTCACTAGTTGGGCAAATTTGTCATAGTTATGGGGTTTTGGAGCAATCCTCTAAACGTTTGATCCAGGTCTCAGGGACTCCTTGCCAGTCTGATTTCCTGTAGTTAAAGCGGCGCTTTTAAAAGGCACTTTGTTGGTCTTACTGCACGTTGACTGGATATCGATTGGTCGATTTTGAGTTTGTGGAACAGGAGCCAGAACAATATTGTGGGGGATACAAAGGTTAGAGCATGTTTCTGTAACAATCGCTAGATCCGGTTGTAACCTCTCTTCCAACGCGGCACTATGAAATGATGACGGCAGCTTTCGAGTCGTGAAGGAAGTCGTTAGATGTTGACTGTCTATCCATTCTTCGCACAGCTTGTCAGTCTTTGTTAGTTCATGTTAGCCCCATTGGGTACTAGGGCTGTTGAAGTCGCCAATTGAAGAAGTGACGGTTGGTGGAATTCCAGGGTGAGTTGAGGGTGCTGAAGTATACTGATGAGGTTTTGACACAGATTGTAACTATGGCAGAGCTAAGCTCAATGGTGAGGACTTCGATGTTGTTATAATAAGCATTGAGGGTTTGCACTACTTCGGTGCCTGTTCTAACAAATATAGCACTTCCGTTTGTCGATGTGGTCTCTCTCGGGGGCAAAGGACCATTCATGGTATGGTTGGGCGGTTGGTTATGATTCCTCTGTGGGTTTCTGCAGACATAGAACATGCAATGGAGATGGTTTACAACAATCGGCAATGATGGTACTTTTTGCACTGGAAAAACCATCACATTCAATGATACTATAGTCAAGGCAGACCTTAAAAAAGGCCTGCGCTGGGTTAGTCAGGATATGGGTATACTTAAGAAATGAGGTTAATGAAACAGGTTTGGAGTTGTAGAGATTAGTTCGCTGCTTCGCTTCGAAGTTTTAACTTTACTTCGCTTCGCAGAAGAAAAGGTACTGAACGTGATGGTATACTTTAAAAGGTAGACGTTCATATAGAAGGTCCCATGATGCAATGAGTATTGCCATCAGTCCGTCAATGGCATACGCACCAATGTCATCTGCAGCGCAAACGGACAGCATCAAATTGTCATCCCTCATGCATCAATGGGACTTCTATATGAAAATCTGCCCTTTAAGGACACATCGACGCCAACATCGTTAACCTTGGTGATTACTCATCCGAGATTTGTAACCGTGAAGATCACCGAGGAGGTGGTGTATCCCTTTTTATCAAATCTGATATATCAATCGTCCTGATTTAGTATTAGACTGTATTGGTTGTGACTCCCTCTGTGTTGAAATTTCACACAACTCTTCCAAAATTGTTATAGGGATTGTTTACAAACCTGAATATGTTGTTTTCAATGATTTCCTAACCCAGCTTGGTTCACTCTTAAATAAAATCTCAAGTGAGAAGAAATCATGTTATTTAATAGGCGACTTTAATCTTGATTTATTAACCCATGAAACTAATTCTAAAGTCAACGATTTTATAAACATACTACTCATACGACTTTGTTCCTTGCATCGATCGGCCAACGCGAGTTAGGCGCGATAGGAGAGGGCATATTAGTGCAACATTGATCGATAACATATTTACTAATGATATTCTGGCTTATATAACTTCAGGTGTTTTGATCACAGATCTTTCAGATCATTTTCCTATTTTGTAATACAACAAAATTTCAAACATACAAATTGTACTCAATCTATACCATTATTCAGAAAATCCCGACTTTTAAAACCCAACAATATTAAAGGTCTTAAAATGCGCTGTCACTCATTGATTGGCAATTTATTCTCAATACATCTGACCCAGAGGAGGCCTACAACAAATTTAATAATAAAGTTACTGAACTTCTTGATATCCATTGTCCAATAAGATCTAAACAAATTTCAAAACGAAATACACCTAAAAAACCATGGGTCACCGCAGGTCTAATTAAATCACTTAAAACTAAAGATAAGCTTTATAAAACGTATATCTCCAAACCAACTCCTGATAATAATTAAAACTTAAATACACTAAATACCGTAATAATCTAAACCTACTTCTCCGTCTTAGTAAAAAATCATATATCACCAATAAAATTACAACAAATAAAAATAATACTAAGGAAATGTGGAAAACTTTAAATAATCTGTTGGGTCGTAATAAAAAACCTAAATTTCCTGATTTTTTTACAAATACAAATGGAGAAACACTATCTGATAACAAAAGTATTGCTCATGGCTTTAACAACTTTTTTTGCAAATATTGGCACCACGCTTGCGAACAAAATACCTGAAGCATCTAATAACAAACCTTATACGACACAGAAGTGCAATTCTATTAGTTTTTTTTAATATATATCCTACATCTCCTGGTGAAGTTTTAGAAATAACATCTAAACTAAAAAATAGTGACAGCAGTGGTATTCATGACATAAGCAATAATCTTCTAAAACAAATTATCCCTTCAATTTCTGACGTTCTCTCCTTACTCAAACAAGCAAATGTAACGCCAATATTCAAAGCTGATGATAAACATGATTTTGCAAATTACAGGCCTATCTCAATTCTCCCGTCAATTTCGAAACTCCTGGAAAAGGTGTTTTACACACGTATTTTTAATTTTATAAATCGTCACAATATCCTCACACCTCATCGATTTGGATTTAGGCCCAAAAGATCAACTAACATGGCAATAAACGATCTCTATTGCAAAATAGCTAACAATCTTGACACTTCACACAGATGGCTGGTATTTTCCTAGACCTTAGCAAGGCCTTCGATACAATCAATCACAATATACTCCTTAATAAATTATCTAAATATGGTATCAGGGGTCTTGCTAATGACTGGCTTCGGAGTTATCTTTCTGGTAGACAGCAACGTGTTCTATTTAATAGTACCCTTTCTAGTTCAGTTAATGTCACATATGGTGTTCCACAAGGCTCGATTCTGGGTCCTCTATTATTTCTTTTATACATAAATGACTTTCCATTATGCACGAACATACCTTATTTTGTTTATTTGCAGATGACACTAACATTTATATTCGCATGTGTAACATGCGAATATACTGTGCTTGTGCTGTTTAGTTTCCTCCTTCTCCAGACGCTTTGCATTTTTACCTTCTTCTGCTAAACGCTTTGTCCTATAATAGCCAAAATGGGCCAGAGGAACCACTGACCCAAGCTACACCAGGGGTGTACATAGTTTGACCTTTGACCTCTCGTAGGGGTCCGGGCCGATTAAACGGGCACTCGTCGGAACTCTTAAAATGCATCTTCTGCCACATAATAAATGCTATGACCACCAGATGTTGCCAGAAGAACCACTGACCCAAGACCCTTCTAGGGCGTACCCAGATTGGGGTCAAAGGTCACGTGGACCGATTAAAGGGGCATTCGTCGGAACTCTTCAAAATGCATCTTCTTCTACAAATAACCCGTGATGGTGACATGGCTCTGTCATGTGACTCGGCATTAGTCGGTGTCTAAGGGTTGTACACAGAATTTTGATCAAAGGTCATTAAGGGGTCACTTCCGGTCTGAATGTGAAAAATCTTCAACAAAATTCATTATTAGTAAATGAAAAGTTAGCATGTCACGTGACTCATGCATATGAAGGAAGTGAGAGGACCCTTCCTCCAAACAATTGGCTCAACATGGGGGTCAAGGTCAATTAAAGGGGAATTTCCGGTCTTAAGGTGAAAAAAAAATAAAAAAAATCATATTTGCGTTTTTGTAAGTGTAGGATGGAAACGTAATTCATGCATATGAAGCAGCTTGAGACCCTTCACCAACTTTTTTCAACATGGAGGTCAACGGTCAGTAAAGGGGAAAATTACGGTCTTTAATGGTGAAAAAATCTTCAAAAAATCATAGCTGCTAAATGCAAGGTAGCATGGTCAGTATAACCATGCATATGAAAGCGCTTGCGACCCTTCACCAACATTGTGCTAAACATGGGGTCAAAGGTCATAAAGGAAATCCGGTCTTAATGTGAAAAAAAATTATTGGCCAAGGAAACTAACCACAGAAGAATCTTGTCTCAATCCAGAGGTTGACAGGCTTGCATGCCAACCAACCCCATGATGGTTCCATCTCATCAACCACATTGAACCAACGGTGACGCAGGCTGTAAACAAAGAGTCGGCCAGATGTAAGTGTAACACCAGAAATGCAATTGAGATGAAGGAAACCATCAAGAAAAAAAAGTGAAGAATGAAAAACTGAGCAGACAAGAAAATTGACTCCCTAGAGCATACTCCAGAAGGAATTGCATCTTGCTACATTGGTGTTCCAGAAACCCGTGATGAGGACACAAATGACAAGGTAATAATATCCTTGACAATCAACTTGGTATTTGAAATGATGTTTCTGACATTGCCGCTCCCATCGCCTCGGCAGGCGATTTTGCACCGGGGCGAAGAGGGGAACAAGCAAACCAAGGCCTAATCATCCGCCAAATTCATTTCTTAAAAACTAGTCCAGATTTAAGAAAAAACGCAAACTTAACGGAAAGGATCTTCACAGAACCCTACAACAAACCGCAGGGAAAACCTCTAACGAGCCTGCAAAAGCACGATAAAGTCACTACAGCCTGGACTCTTGATGGTACTATCAATTGCCTTGCATAGTACTGTAGCGCATTATTGTAACTGAAATAGGTGACCGACAAACTGATAAAGTATCTAACGCCAAAATCAAAATCAAACCAAATTTTAGGCAGTGCATGTATACAACCCTTTTAATACTCCTGTTTTATTGCCTATGCATCTTAATTTTCTTGTTATTGACGTGATTAGTCCTTGGTATCGACCCATGGTAACTTAAACCTGTGATGACACGCGTCCTTCAATTCCCCCGATTGTTTGTTGATTGATCTTTACGATCACCTGTAAGCTGACCACCAATCATCTAAATCACTGCCTCCTTATTGTTCTTGTATTAATTTTTGTTACTCTCTCCTTAATATAAAACAGTCCTGTTGATGCCCCGATTTATATGTTCATCTTTAGAATGCCTAGTGGCTAGTGTGTGGTCTCCCAAATGTTTCACTTCATCTCTTATTCATCATTCATACCCTCACTGGTTCCAATGCTCCTTACGGATTTGGGCATCAAATTTGGGCTCTCATCACTCTATTTACATGCATTTCTAACGACATTTATTATTTCACGTCTATCACACAACATCTTGTAAATCTGAAAAATTTACATAGTGTATTTTCGTGTAATATTCTATCGCATGAGTACCAAATTCTTTTTTTTTCTGCTTTAGCCTGGTTTATGTACAACCAAGTTTTCATCAATTGACCCATATTGTAATATTCTAATAAATGCACATACTACCGAAGCGTTGTAGTATTGTTGAACTCGCCATTGTTCACCTGTATACTAGCTTGCAAGAGTTTTTGGAGCAATCATTTATACTTATTCAGTTATTGGATCCTACTTGCAATTGCCCAGCTATTACAGGTGTTCAATGTCGGTAACCCCCTAAAATTTGTTCTCAGTATTATATTATATAGTAATTAATACAACTAAAATATCCTTGCATTGTTGCTGGCGTCCTTTTCATGTTTCCATCACCTAATTTTCATTGCCCACCATATAAAATGTACCAATGTACAAATGTTGTTATATCATGTATATATTTTCCCCCCCCCCCGCCCCCCCCCTGCTCCAGTTGATATTTTAAATTTTGATCATATGATATGTTTTTCGGTCCGGTCCTTGCTCATCTACCCTTTTAATTATTTTCTTAACTATAGAATGATATTCAGATGATGTTAACTTATGTTTAATGGACATTGCTGGATATTATTCTCAACCAATGATTATATTGAAACATTTTTACCTTCCTAGTTCGCCTTTTCTAGGTCAATGTACCAAACGTAAACTGTTTTAAATTTATGTATATATTTTTGTAAACATAACTTAATTAAAAACAAATATTATATTATATTATTTCTTACCTTCCTTGCTCATTGGCTACCCTTTAACTCTTTTTCTAACAATAAACAATAAAATATTCCAATGTTACAAAACCGGTCTAAGTTATGTATAATATTTTAATGCTGGGTTAATATCTCAATTTGGAGTATTATAAATATATTTTTCTTCCGTCTTTGCTCATTGTCTACCCCCTTTAACTCTTTTTCTAACGTCAACATATAAAAATGCATCAATGTACAAACTGGTGTTAATTCATGTATATATTTTCTTATTGCTGGTTAATATTCTTTTCATGAGGTAAATATGATGAATGAACATTTTCCTACCTTCCTTGCTTCAGTGCTACCTCTTTCATCCTTTTTCTAACTGTCAAATGTACCAATGTACAAATTGGTGTTAAATTTATGTATATATTTTTCATGATGGTTATATTTCCTTGGATTATATGATATTAGTTTCCTTCCTCCTTTCTCATGGTTATCCCCCTTTAATTCTATTTCTAACTATCAACATATAATATTTTTAATTTTATTAATTGGTTAATATAATTTGACCTCATTATATATTTTCTTTGATGGTTAATATTTGCATTTTGATTATAATGATAAATTTTCGTTCCTTCCTTGCACACTGTCTAACCTTTTTTTAACTATTTTTCTAACTATCAACATTATAAAAGCATCCAATGTACAAACTGATGTTTAATTCATGTATATATTTTCATTGATGGTTGTTGGTTGTTGTTTTTTCATTTTGATTTTTTGATTTAAATGTATACCCATTTTTCAAAAAATCCTCAAAAAACTATAAAATTAAAAAAAATGGTGTTAAATTTAATTACATATATTTTATTGGCTGGTTATATTTCATTTTATACGATATATTTTCGTTCCTTCTTTGCTCACTGTCTACCCCTTTACTCTTTTTCTAACCTATCAAATTTAAATTGTATCAATGTATAAACTGATGTTAAATTCATTATTATTTCATGATGGTGATATTTTCAATCTCGACTGATATGATATATTTTCCTTCTTCCTTGCTCATTGTCTACCCCTTTAACTCTTTTCTAAATATCAACATTTATTAAATGCATCAATGTACAACTGGTGTAATTTAATGTATATAGTTTCTTATGCTGGTTAATAGTTTTTTCTTTATTGATTATATGAAACATTTTCCTACCTTCCTTGCTCATTGTTCGACCTCGTTCAGCCTTTTTTAACTATCACAACATGTACCATGATAAAAAAACTGGTGTTAAATTTATGTATATATTTCACTTGATGGTTATTTTCAATTGGATTATATGATATTATTTCCTTCCTTCTTGCTTCAATGTCTACCCCTTTAACTCTTTTTCTAACTTCAACAATAAAATGTTCCAATGTACAAACTGGTGCTTATTCATGTATATATTTTCACCGATGGTTATTATTTTCACTTGGATTATATGATATATTTTTCTTCACATTCCTTGTTCATTGTCTACCCCTGCAATTCTTTTTCTAACTATCTATGTACAAATGATGTTAGCTTAAGTTTATATTGACATTACTGGTTAATATTCTCACCTTGATTATTTATTATAAAATGCACCACATGTACAACTGGTGTTCATTTCATAGATTTTTGGATGTTATTGTAGTTTGCATGCATAATTTATCCACACATGCAATTTTCCCCAATCTTCATTGGTCCGATGACCTATTGAGTTTTTGAAAATTGTTTGTTTTAATATTGCCTAACTGATCTATTCTCTGGAATGATATATTTGGTTTCTTGTCTTCAGGTGTTTGTTTTTTTTTTTTTTTCCGTATTTTCTTAGGTGTATAAGGGGAAAAACATACACAAATGTGCTAGTTGTAATAATTTAACTCATTTGAAGTATACGCGCTTAAGTTCACACGATGTCGATCGAAACTGGTATTGTAAAATTGTTTGGGCTCCCTCTTCCCTTTAACCACATGTTGATAATGATGAATTCATCATGAACAAATAGCTTTTACCAAACAGAGATTATTGATTATAATAAGCTTATTTACCTCAACATCAAACCCATTCGATTTAAACATTAGAATTTGATGACGATAACAACAACTTAAATAAAATGCACGATATTACCAAATGTAATGGGGCCTGTATTACCACTGAGGTGCTCTTAATGAATCTTATTAGAAATAAACATTAAGGAATTTAGTATAATACATTAATTCCCGCAGCTAGATAAACCACTTTGGAATCAATTACTGACTATCTAAAAAACTTTCACACAAAGTTTCCATTTAGATTCAGTGAAACACGGTTCTCGGAAAATCGAACGCATCCTGCCCTCGTCCACAGGGATGGACATAACCTCGTCCGAGACGATAGGGCTTGTTCAGAGAGGGGGCGGTGTTGCGCTTTACGTTTCTACTGAACTAAATTACAAGACTCGTCATGACCTAAATTTACCCTCTAATCCTCATTATGAATCTCTGGTCATTGAAATTGTATCCCCCTCCAAGCATAAAATAATCGCGGTTTATTACAGGCACTGACTCGACTGGCCTATCCATTCATTGAAAACCTGACGAATTCTATTACTTAATCATAAGAATGCAAACGATAATTTCATCTGCGGCGATTTTAACTTTGACCTACTCAAAAAATCCTCACACCAGTCCACAAACGAATTTTTAAACACATTTTATTCAGCCTCATTTTACCCCTTACTTGATAAACAGACAAGTGTTACCACTAAATCTTCAACTCTGATTGCATAATATATGTACAATATTCTTAATAACAAATAATACCAGGCATTTATTCAATGACAATCACAGACCACTTCCGGTTTTCCAGATACTAAATTGTAAAAGTACAATAATCTAATCCTAAAGCCAAAAAATATTACTGACTCGGAAAGAAAATAAAGTTAATATTGCCTCACTTAGTAATGAGCCTACAAACAACAGAAATGGAGACGATTGGCAGGAACCGTGATTTCTGCATAATGATTTTACTCATCTGTTCATTTCTAAATTCAAGATTTTATATGATAAACACTTACCCAACATTAAAAAGAAAATAAAACACGTCAAGAGCTAAAATTGGATCATACAGGCATATAATATCAATTAACACTAGAAATAAATGCATTAAAACTACCTAAAACCCAAATGAAGCTAACCAAAAATCATACAGTAATCCACAGAAATAAATTAAACCACATTAATTAAAAATATCGCGCAAAAATTTATTTCCAAATAATTTAACTCTTATAAAAACAATATTAAAAACACATGGAAAAACATTAACAATATTCTTGGCAAAACAAAAAAACAAAAAAATCCTACAATTTCACTGATGGTACTACGAAAAATTACTGATCCCAAAGATATTGCTGAGAGATTCAATAAGTTCTTTGTTGAAAAATGGGCCCCGAATTAGCCAGTAAGATATATTCTCCAAACAGCTCCCAATTTTCTAAAAGACACCCTTTGAAAAATCAATTTTTTTCATCCAACAACACCCAAGGAAAGTCTTGAATATTATCTCCAATTCCGAAATGGTAAGAGTTCTGGTTTTGATGGTGTTAGTCCATATGTAGTTAAACAAAATTGCCACCTTTATCTGCAACACTGCCAATGTTTTATCTTTCCCTTTCTACTGGTGTTTCCCCTGCTGAAATGAAATTGCTAAGTCATTCAGTTTTCAGAGGCGACCCCGCCCTCATTCCAATACTCGCCCTATTTCACTTCTACGTGTTTCTCTAAAATCCTCGAACGCATGATCTACAATAGGCTTGACAATTTTCTCTATTCGCACAATATCCTTCACCCCAATCAATATGGCTTCAGGAACAGCATTTCCACTGATATGGATCTACTAGACCTTTATGATTAAACTTTTTCGGCTCTCTCAAGTGATCATTCATACCATTAGGTATCTTTCTTGACCTATCTAAGGCGGTCGACACCATAGACCATTCCATTTCCTAACCAAGCTGGCCCATTATGGCATTCGTGGAACTCCCTTAGCGCTTCTGGCAGACTATCTTTCCGATAGCAACAATTTTTTACATGTTTTGGACTCATACCGTCTGGTAGTTCTTCCTGTTGAATGCGGTTGTCCCACAAGGCTATCTACTCGGGCCTCTTCTTTTCCTCTCTATGGAACAGCGGACATCCCCATTCCTTGATCTTCGTTCTTTCGTTCTATTTGACAGATGACCCTAACATTTCCTCTCTCATCCCAACCTAGATACCCTCATAAAAACACATTCAAACACGAAATGGTTCACCCCCCCCCTTGATCAACAAAATTGGTTCAAGCAAATTAACTCTCACTTAAGGTTAAAAAAAACGAACTACATCACTTCACCAAAAAGTCATAACAAACGCCTTAAAATAACATACAAAATGATAAACTCCAAAAATTAATCCCGTAAATAACATACTTTCTAGGCGTTGTAATTGACAAACATATGAACGGGAAAGACCAATCTCCAAGATCCAATTCAGTGTCCAGAAGTATGGTGTTCTTCTTAGAAGACTCAAAGACACACTACCACCTAATATCCTGTTCCATTATAAAATACTAGTGTTTCCCTATATTCATACATTAATATTGCCTGGGCAATTCGAATAAGACACTTAACCCATCTCACTGTCCCTGGAACCAAATAATCAATCACTGGATAGACTATTGAAATCAAAAACGAGCCAATCCGTATTGTACTGGTTCTCACTATTTAACTCATACAAACAATTATTCCACAAGTTAAAAACACTTAACATATACGATATAAAGAAGCTTCAAACAGCAATCTTATGTACCGTTATGTTAACAATAAAAACCTTCCCAATCTTTGAAAACTTCTTCTATAAACACAAAGATCTTCATAAATTATAAAACTTAGACATGCCACAATTTTATTCCAATTAAACCAACTTTGAAACTTAACTAAAACTCCAATCAAATAATTGGTCCTAGGATGTGGAATTCCCTTGACCAAAATTAAAAATCATTCAAATGCAGTCAATAAATTTAAATCAAATTTTAAAAGGTCAAACTTATCCAACAACTAATTACGTATATCCTCTGTACTTTTTGGTTTCCTTTGCTTTATGTACATCATCCGCTTAATTTATCATAACTTCCATTGCATAAATTAAATACCATACTCCGGTTTAAATTATATAATAACTATTCAAATTTTAAATCGGCACACCGTTAGCTGCCGCCAACATCTTTGCCTATTAACATTCTATTCGGCCCCTAGTTCGTGTGCTTTATTCTGCTGCATCTTCCCGATATATGATATAGCACTCAGTACACTTCGCCATCTCACACTGTATGTTTATACCCCGCTAGATATACACAGTTTGACAAACATTCCTGTAACCCCGGTCCTGTCCTGCTGTTTTGTTTTGTCATGGCGTTTTGTTTTGTGTCCCGCCTTGATGTCCCACAATAAGTCCCACTTTCTACTGGGTGGGGTCAATCTTAAAGTTCATTTGATCTTAATGGCCTCTCCCACACAAATCTTCCCTCCCCATACTCATTATTATTATTTCAAACATGTTATTAATCTTTCTATACTCGTTTGTGTTTAAATGACCAAATCTAACTGTATACAACTCACGTAATAATGATATATAAATTATTTAGATTTAAATTGGATGCTTAGATGCTTATTGTATTCATTTATAGTATAACTCATATACACTGTATAATTCTTCCCAGTGTTTAAACCACGATATTCGATAACGTTATGTAATTGCCTTAATGTATAATCATGGAAGATGAGGTGTGAAATAAAATAATGTCTAACGTCTAACTGTCAAAATCAAAAATATATTGCTTTATGTAAAGTAGCATGGTCACGTAACTAACTGAATATGAAGTAGCTTGAACCCTTCACCACAGTTGTGCTCAACATGGGGGCAAAGGTCCATTTAAAGGGAAACTTCCGGTCTTAATGTGAAAAATCTTCAAAAAATCATAGTTGCTATACCCACTTGTTGTATGGTTACGTGACTTATGTATAAGAACAGCTACCTTAAGCCCCTTCACAAAATTTTTGTGATCGGCATGGGGGTTTTGAAAGTTATTAAGGGGGGAATTCGCAGGATGCATAGTGTGCATGCCACATGCGGAATATACCGTGTTTGCAAAACACAACTGTGTCGTCTAGTTTATTTTCTCACCATGACCCGAAAAAAAGAAGACACAATAAAAGCGAGACTCTTGCACATTTCAAACTGTTCAAACTTGCGCGGAATATTAAAAAACAAACTATATAATTTTAAAATAAAAACATAACAAACAACATTAAACTAACATTAACATTGATGGTACAGCAATACAAAAAGTTGAAAAAATACTAATTTTTTTAGGTGTTCTCATGATTCTAATTTATCTTGGGCATTTCCACATACACAGATATTTCTTAAAATTATATCAAAACTTGAGCTGTCATACGCCAAAGTTCGTCCCTTTTTACCACAAGAATCTTTACATATTCTGTTATAATTCTCTTGCATTACCATTTATTTTTTTCATACGGTGCAAGATCTGGCCGATCCTAATCATTCGAGCTCGATTCTTTGTTCTTGCTTCAAAAACGGAGTTATCAGGTCATGTACCACCTCCCTCTGGCTGGTACACACTTGAACCCCTCTATTTTCTACTTTTAAAAGACCCTAAAAATATATGATATTTATTAAAATACCAGCTTGCAATCTTCAGTACCAGCATCATAACAACCTTTTACCAAACCACATCATTGATGATATACATTCTTTAATACGGGACTATCCCTTCATGATTCTGAAACAGGAATTGTTAACACCCAATTCATTAAACCTATACTAAAACCGTGCTTGCTGGTAACACGTCTGAAACCCAGGCCCATTACTTTGGAATAATATTCCTACTCCTATCAAAAAGCATCAATCTTCCATGCTTCATTTAAATGACAATTAAGAAATTTTACATAGGCTGGTATTCCACATGATTCTGTATATGGTACTTGTATCCTTTTGGTTACTATTTGCGTTATTTTCTGTGGTCGAATTTCAATGAATGGCCGTTTTGTCTGCTAGTTGTTTATTTGTCGTTTCTGTTTTCTGATTTTGCTCGCCAAATTTTTGTCCTTGTTATGGTTCCGCTAATGTAGTAATGTTGTAATGATTATTATTTTTATGTAACATTGTAAGAGGTCACTACACCTTCCGCTCTGGTTTAGTAGGTGACCTCGTCAATCGCCAATCTTATTGTTTCTACTTAGGTAATTGCCACTTATATAAATTGTGTATCATTATTATCATTCTTATTATCATTCTCAATATTATAATATTAGCATGTATATCTGGTAATTTATTATCCTATTTTGTCACTTAACATTATTATTATTCTGTAATTACTGTCATGATTCTATTATGTAGATTGATTGATTGACAATAAATCTGAATCTAAATCTGAATCTGAATTTTGGCCCCTTTTATATTTTGACCCCTGTATAAAACTTGCCCCTAGAATACATCCAAGAACACATTTAAAAAAATGACATCCATGATTTTTAGAATCCTCATACAATTTTGATTAAGAAAAACCCTTGGTTGCAAGATTGTATATGAAATTTCACCAAAAATACAGGTTCCAGCCATGTAATATACCCACGAGTCCTTAAAGGAGGGGGGGGGGGTGAAGTCATCACTAGAAGTCATTACCTGCAAACGCTGAACCCCTGTTCTCTGCTCGGGAGTTTCCTGGACGACAGCTGTTATTTCTGAATCATTTTTCAGATACATTTAGCAAGTCCAACAACTCCAATGACAACATTCTTAGAACAGTCCGAAATGAGTGGGACCTTTTTCCTTTTCAAAATATGTGAAAGTTAAATGTAACAGGTGAGAAAATTCCTCATGGCCGACCCATCCCATGAGGAATTTTCTCACCCCGGTACAGCACATTTTTAAAAGTAGTATGTTGGTAAACAAACAAATGTCCCACTTGTAGGACTAACCGGACCCTGATTTAAACTCAGGTCTAAATTAGTCGCGCTTTCAGAATCCCTCCATTATTGGTATTGGTGAATCCTTCGAATAACAATACTGTTAACAGTAATACTTATCGCTCTAATTTATCGCTCTATACCAACCCTCGTTTGTTTGTTTTAGCTCAATTTGACAAAGAGTAACCGTGCTAGTAATACGGAGGTGCGGTGCCAATCCGGCCAGCGCATGTTTTTTTTTTTCAACACTTGTTCACTGGTCATTTCCAGGAAAAGATTAGTAAAAAAATCACCTTGTTGCCTCGGAGAAATTTTTAAAAAAGAGGAAGGGGACATTTGATATTGGTTAGATTACAAAAACAGTCTAATTATGAGTTTTTTTGGTTCGATAACCCAGTAAGAACTCATTAAATTAAGCAGATTCAATAGCAGACACTTTACATGTGATTGTTGGATGGAACAGCACAAGAAATGCGAACATTCTCTTGATTTGCCCACTGTTGGAGCAACAATGCAAAGACAAGGACCTTGCAGAATTCAGTGAAGCAGCCAGAACATTGTACACAACTAGGCTGGATCATATTTGAGAACCGCTGTGTTGGGGATACGATAAGAAGAAGTAGCAGTATGGTGGTTACTTACCTCTTCTTCGCACAAGTTCAGTAAGTGAGTGTATTATATAGAAGATTTCAAATTAAGTGGAGTTCTTGCATATTTTTCAATGGTGATATGACACATGGCCAAGCGGAGACTAGGCCCTTTGTTGCTATTTAAAATGGTTAGTGTCCATGGTACAAAGGTACTGTACAAAATCGACTTCTTGGAAACTGATTATTCAGTTCTACAATAGTCTGTTATTGATAGAAGGACTTATGCCATGGTTGACCGAGGGTAAATCTGGTTTGCTCTAATCTCTTAATACAAGGTGGCCCATTTTGATGGGCCAAATAAAAACTTAGTTTGTGACGTGTGAATTTCTCCAATGCTGTAATAAGGACTGATATTTTCAGTGTCAAAGGTAAGTTATGTTCAAATAACAATATTTTAATGAAATTTTGAATGGTGTTTTTATCCTGAGACTTCAATTGAAACATCCACGCTATCTTAGATGTGAAATAACGTATTTTATGTCAACATTATTTACGAGCAGCTACATTAATATACATTGTATGAGTATCATAAACATTTTTACCTGTGGCCATTAAAAAATACCTCTTACCTCTCAAGGTGACAGACCTAAAACTTTTAATGAGGTCTGCACTTATTTTGAAATCTACTATAGCTATTCCTACAAGGTTTTTTCATCTCGGTTGGTATTGAATGCCACATATACCACGGTTGTATGTTGCATAACGTTATGCCTGGGTATGTAGTTAACTAATCTATCTATAAATTCGTATTAGTTGCAGTGCTTTTTTCAAAGCATTACACTCAAAATGAGTGACACCTCATTTAAAGTTTTAGGTCTGCCCATTCATCGTGAGAGTAGAGGATTTATTTTAATGGCCACAGGTAAAAAGGTTTATGGAGTTTATTTCATTGTACAGCAAAATAGCAATGGCTGTGAAGACTGTATTTGATTCAAAACGTCTTACTGCACAGATTCAACCAGGTGTTTCAATGGTTATTGACAGTACAAAATATATAGTATTCCTTATCACAACATAGGAGAAAATAATGCATTCTTACAGCAATGCACACATAACGCAACTAAGTTTTTATTTGGCCATCCAAAATTAGCACAAAGTGGATTATGAGTTCATTGGCACCCCGACCAACCATGGCATTAGTCTTTATCATTAACACACCATTTGTAAGAACTTAATATACCAGTTTTTTGTAAGCTGATTCTGTGCAGTAACTTAGTACCATGAAATGTTTTGTAATGTCAACAAAGGTCTAGTCTCCACATGGCCAAGGATTAAACCCTTGCATCAATAACATAAATATCCACCTCCATGGAAATATGCAAGAACTCTCACTTATTTTGATATCTACTATAACTGCAAACCTAGATCCAATAGCCCAAAATAAAGACATCAGAAATACAGTTTGTTCTCTGAATGACTGAAATTTCAGTCATGTGGCACACCACAAGCCAGAAATAGCCTATTCACTATGAGTTACAACATGCTCATCACCAAGGACACAGTTCAGTATGTTGTACTTGTTCACACATTGCCATGAGCTGACCTTGTGTGATCTGGGTATGCATATATCATACCCAAAACCATTGGGTATATTTTCTAAATACATTGGTGAATGAAAACTATTGAACTGTGTCAAGGGAATTGAGCTTTTACTAGCTCATAGAGATTAGGCCAGTCAAAATAAGACAAATGATGGATAATCCAAAACAAATTAAAAGAAAACAAATTTTATATCAAACGTTTATCAAAATCAAAGTATTGGAACATCAAGGGGGGGGGGCATACAGTGGTCACAATAAAAAGAGCCCAAATGTTTTGAAATGTATACCAGCATGTTCATAAAATTTAAAGGGATAAAAAGGCATAACTCGCCCAATCTACAGGTTGTAGTGCAATAGATATAAAGCGAAATAAGTCACATTTTTGTGGTAAAATATAATTTTCGCTAATTGCATTATACCCTATATCGTGTGCTTGATATTGTGAGCGGAAAAACGAACATGATATAGCATAGGTGCGAAGGGTATAATGTAATCATACCATTATTTTTAATCCCTATGTAACTTTTGAGAAAACTCCTAGCAGGGAAGGTACCTTATTTCATCAGCAAGAGAAAACGAATTCCCTGATGCTATATTGAGATAAGCCAATGTGTTTATTTTTAGAGATCTTTAATTAAGAAAGTTCTACTATAAATAGCTGCTGATTTTCCTAAGGGAATTCTACGTATGGTGAAAGTTAAGAATGTAGCTTAAGTAATTTCCAATGATATTCTGTGTTCAAATTGGACAGTGTTAGGCTATGTTATGCATGATGCTAGTGTAATAGCCTATTTTAGCTATGGTATCTTGCTTCTATTGTTTTGCTATCACAGCAAAATAATAGCTATTCTCTACATTACTCATCCGGGCTAGAGTTAAGAACCTACAAGCTCTTGCACTCATTTGAAAGCCCAACCTTCCCCTTCAACCAACCCCTCCCAACCCCCATCAATCAATGTTGGGGGAATTAGCAGGATGACAAACCTCAATAACATTGGACTGGAGAGAGAAGGGAAAGCTGTTCCGACATTCGTTTAAAGTTTCCACTATTATTTTAAAATTAATAATAATCAGGTTTATTTAATCTCAAATCGTGGCCTGTTAGGCCAAATTGCTAGAAACTTCAACACTTATAAGTACAGACAGAGACAATGCAACTTAGAGGCAGCAGCTTAACAGGGCACTATTGCAACATCAAACACACTATACGAAACACACTAAATGGGACACAGTGCAAGATTTCATGGTTCATTGTGCCCATTTACATAAACCATGGTAGAGGGGGGTATTTCAGGTTTTTAATCAATATTTTTATACAATTAAATCCAATTGAGTTCTCCGTCAATTAAATCCAGCAAGTTGGTCCCACTGAGAATTGAACTCGGGAACCCTGTTGCTCTAGAGGTAAGCTTGTTAACCGCTAGACCACGCCACTTTCTCAAAGATAAGGACTAACTATCTAAACGCCGCAGTCGAAATACTGTTCACTATGTAGCCCCACTGTGCCTGTCCGTCATCATTTGATGATGTCATGATGGTCCTGCTGGATGTCTAGACTCGCATCAAGTAAGTTTAAATGGTTTAAAGGGGCGACACCCCTATTCGGCAAAATAACCTCCAACACATGACCACCGAGACAACTTTATCATTCCACAGTGCAATGACCAGAAAATCTGCTCGGCGCTGGGCGACAGAGGATGGAAATTGGAGGATATCTCCATATCGTCGGCCGCGTCACATAGTGACGTATTTGACATTTTTGGACTTTTTGGAGAAATTTGGCATGTACGTTTGTTTTGTACTATTCTACAGATTAACCAAATTTTAACTCAAAGTGCCTTAATTAGTAAAATATTAATTAACTAATTAGACGTATGTACAAAACGTTAAAATTGTCTGCATCACATACTTCTTCTTGCGTATGGAGGCAGCAGCTAAATGTTTTTAAGCGTTGTAGCCAACTCCTGTTGATTGGTTGGGGTTTGAGAACTCTGTGTCCACCGGTGGGACGAAAAGTAGGGCACTCACTGAGATTGTGATCCGCAAGTCTGTGATGGAGAACCCCATTGGCAGGCTGGCGATGGCCGCGCCGCACATCGGTGCATATTGCTATTGAAGCGA
Source organism: Ophioderma brevispina (assembly GCA_023653785.1). Lineage (NCBI taxonomy): Eukaryota > Metazoa > Echinodermata > Ophiuroidea > Amphilepidida > Ophiodermatidae > Ophioderma > Ophioderma brevispina. The sequence continues at coordinate 92,736 of JAMKCH010085538.1, forward strand.
CTGACTCCTTTGCGAATCCGTTTTAAGGTGACCCATTCCTTTCGTGGGAGATTGCCTGCCAGGTGGTAGTTCTGTCTTAGGTGTCATAGAGAGTTGCTGGTCTTGGGTGATCTAGCCAGCAGTATCCAATGTCTGTCGATGTTGAATGGGAACTGGAGAGTTTAGCAGCGGTCGGCAGAAAGGTCGGCGAGAGCGCAGTCTCTGTCTACCGAGTTTGATAGTGTTGATTCTTTTACAGTGTTTGCAGCAGGTGCTTGTTGTCCAGCGGGCCTTATAACTAGTCTTATGCGTTGTGGTGTCTCTCCGAATTACTGCAGTGCAATGCCTGAAAGCACGGTAGGATTCAGATGGAGTAGGACGGAGGTAGCCAGTGGATTGTTCTAAAGGTCTCGTGAGTACTGTGTCCAGCTTCTTTGTGTGAGAACTGTTGCACCCTGCTGGGGCGGCATATCGTAGACCAGAGCCAAGGTAGTGCGTAGTGTCGTTGGGCTGGCACCCCATGAAGATCCACAAGTCGACACAGGAGGTTATCCTCGAGAGATACCTTGGCGCATACGGACTCGAGGTGCTCGTAAGTAAGCTGCCGGTCAGCTTCACTCCCAAGTAGGTTGGTGTCGGATGTATGGCAGAGGCACTCCATTGAGGTTGATTTGAGCTGGCGATGAGCCCCTGTGGTGTTGAGGTGAGCAGTAGCGGTGGTCTTGGCTTCGCACAGCTTCAGTCTCCAGGTCTTGAGATATGCTTTGCAATATGGCCATGTCCTGTAGTAAGTTGGCTTTCCTACTTCTGTCCGTTGCCTGTCTCGAGTGGAGGAAGGCAAGATCGTCAGCGTAGCATATTGTCTAGCGTTGTTTGAGGGTTAATAGCTGTTTACAAATTGAACAGCGTGGAGCCAGTAAGATCCGTTTTGGTACACCGTGCCTCGACGACGCAGACGACTACACTGCCCATCACCGGTCTAGTGGTCTTGAGAATAAAGTTACGGTTTGCAGCATGTTACATATGAATTGTACAAAATGACGATCCGGGATGGTCCTGAATCTTGAGTGTCAGGCCCTGGTGCCACAATGTGTCGTATGCTGCAGTAAGGTCCACCAAGATGACGCCTGCCTAACGGCTCTTTTCAAAGCTTTCCTCAATAATCATTTGTGCGTTTTACAATCTGATGGACAGCGGCGAAATCCTGCTTGTTTCGGTCAGGCAGATGGGGACAGACAGACGGGCTCCACCGGGCCAGATTCACCCTCTCAAGGAGTTTGAAGAGACACACAGTAGTGAGATTGGGAGGTAGTTTTATGGTTGGCGACAGACTTGTTTGTTGTGGGGAGTGCGATGATAGTAGCTTTCCTCCAGATCATGGGTAAGGACTGGTTGGTAAGGCAACATGTGTAGAACTTCCGGGAGCCCTCCTAGACTCGTGCCTCATTGCATCAGGAACTCCGGTGGTATATTATCAGGGCCCGGGGCCTTTCCACTCTTTAGATGGCTGATAGCAGAGTGGAGAGCGTGGCCTATCGGTTAGGGTCTTGCCCTCTGGCGCAAATTTATCATCAAATTCCCGGTTCGAATCCCGGTGGGGTCGTGGCACTTGCTTGGATTTATTCGGGTACTCTCAATTCGGATTTGATCCTTTATACCAGCTATTGACTTAAATACAGATACCGCTTCTCCTCCATGGTTCACTTGGAATTGGGGCAATGGATCATGAAAGCATCCCGTCCTTCGGAGGGGACGTTAAGCCGTCGGTCCCGTGTACGAGTCACAACTGTGCATGTACATCGCAAGTCAGTGTCGAATAAGAGGAGGGTGTAAACCCCTGACTGTTGTTCCCAATCCGCCCCAACCTTCAAATAGCGGGCCAGGTTAGGAGCGCCCGTATCATTGGAATACACCGGCCCGGATCAGCACACTAGCTGACAAATCCTGACACCACCACAAAGCATTACCAATGACTTGTGGATATAGCAAACAACAAAAGCAGAGGTAAGCTCATCTAGTGAGAATGATGTTGAAAGTGACCCATTCCACGCCGGGGGCTCGACGAAGTTTGGTGATCATTTTTTGACAGAGCGAGTGTGTCATTTCAATTTTTTCTTGAAACGGCCGTTTGCGAGGAGTTGCTCACAAGGAGTTGGCAGTCACTGGACATTTGATTTTTGAAATTCTGCCTGTGAGGCGGTTTATGGTCTTCTTGGCCTTCCTGCTGGAGTGGGTTAAGTCGATTATTTGGACCGTCTCCTCCCAGCGATCACGGCGGTTTCCTGTCCCAGCAGTTTGTACTCTGACCTTGGATGAAGCTTCTCCCCGGGTTCAATTCAGGAAATCATTGTAAAGAATGTCAACATTCTCATCCCCAATGGGGATATCACGCGACGGCAGCCACGTGGAAAGGTCTTCTTTGCTATATTATTAAAGAGTTGACACAGTGCTGTGTAAGAATTGTCCAGATTGGAGGAGGTTGGTGTCGGGAGGTTGGGACTTCTTAATCCACCAGGTCCTTGAACTGGTCCCATGTCTGCCTTGCTGAAGTTCCACCTTTTCACTTTTTGGCTTTGTTGGTACAGGCTTAGCAAGGCTCTCCCATCACATACGATGTATTGTCGAAAACCTATACTGCGCAGACCCATATCATCGTATCTGCATTTGAAGTATTCGCCGCGTCACAAAGTGCGTATTTTTACGACGTATTTAGCAGTTCACGGTAGAATTGGTATTTTGTAGTTTTTCACATAGTGACGTATTTGCGTAAACTCGACGTATTTTCGCGTCGTATTTGTTAATTACACATTGAAGCCTATATTGTTCGGTTTCACTAGTGAACGTTTTTATTTAACATCATCTTTCTGCATTCAAATAAAATGGAAGGCTGAATTAGTCAAATATATTTGAAATATATCTTCTCCCGGTATTTTCCACTAGGTTTTTAATTGAATATGTTAAATTAACATTGTGGGGCAAATTAAAATCGCAAAATCTTCACAGTCGTTTTTCCTCGAAAATCTTATTTTGCAAATAGTTGGTATGTGAAGCGGCCGACGATATATCAGTGGCCTTGGTCTTAAGTGCTCACTCCAGGGCATTTCTGTACTGCGTAAGGAACCTAGTGTAGGTGCCAGCTTGTCTATCCTGTACTGTTTTCTCATAGTCCGTCTCAGATATATATAACAGAGCTACTCTCTACACAAGATGGTAGATAGTGATTTCAGGTAAGGTTCTATTTCATTATGCCTGATATTTTCTTTAGCCATTGTGGCCCTTTAAGAAGGGGGTTATTGAAATACCAGGAAGTAATTAATATTTTTCTCAAATCAAATTTGTTATTACGGTACAGGACAATACAAACAGTCAAATCGATATCCTCTTTAAACAAGTTTGTATCTGTTTATTTTCAAGAAGAAAAAAAAAAAAAAAAAAAAAAAAAAAAAAAAAAAATCAGAATCGATTTAATATACCTCAAAATAGAAGGATTCCAGGATTTTGTAGTAGGCCTACTGTTAGTCTCTGTTTATCGGTCTACCGCCTTTCTTTAGTATCATCCGATTAATTAACAAGATATAACAGGACATAACCTCTGAGTGACCTATCAAAATACATCTCTGTATATCTATAAACGCCTGATTGTCTTACCAAATCTCTGAGGCTAATTAATAATAATAATAAGAACCAGTTTTTATATAGCGCTTAATCCACGTAAACAGGCTCAAGCGCGTTGACAATTTAATTAGTACCGCCTTCAAAATCGTCACCATCATTTCGCTCATTAGGTGGCTGGCCGCAAAGCATGCCTTACAAGCACACAAGCATATCAGCAGATTGACTGTATATTCCCATAGCAGCGCCAGAATTTCGCTTGGGTAGACTAAGGCAATTATGATTAAGTATCTTACCCAGCGACACAAACGCAAAGTGGGGCTGAACTCATGAATTTTAACGCTCTAATGATCACGATACCGGCGATTTTTTTTTTTTCCAATAGACCACCGTGATCTTGCATAGACCTCCATGAAAAACAAATCAATCGGCGCCGGTAATCCCAAGGATTTCAAATTGTCAACTTTTCTAATTCTTAATTCACACTTTCAACTGTAATGTACGAATTAGTCATGAGTGATATGGAATAGATGTCCCCCCCTTTCCCAGCTACGTAATTCTAGCGTACCACTGCATGATGAACTTTCACTTGAAGTGGCGTAACCAGCTTTTTTCAGGTAAGGGGGCACATATATTTTTCAGGGGGGGGGGGCAGCACATGGCCGGATACATAATTTGTCAATGAGGGCCCAACTTTCCGGCTCGCTACGCTCGCCTGTTGACCATCCCGCCCTGATCATAATACTAAATTGTTAGTATAGTTTATAGGCCTAGGTTGTTTTCAATGTAAATTGGGAACATGTGCCAGAAATCACTAATTTTTCACGGGGGGGGGGCAAGGTTCCCCACGGGGGGGGGGGGAGCTCCCCCTGGTTACGCCACTGTTCAACTGGTTTAGCCGCAATGATTAATCGGTTGCGAATCACACTTTAGATGGAGGCTGTCTTTATTGTAATATACAGTGCCGTCTTCGTAATTATACAAATACACATCTACGTTCTTTTGTGTAACACTCTCCAACAATTCCACTCTCCAAATAGGACTGTAACTGAACATCGAGTTCCTTCATAAAGTCACGATAAAAGTCTCCGCGTGAAGATTAGAAGACGCCTTGAGGGAAAATAAATATGTGAAATAAATTTGCAACACATAACAACTACCGATTTATAGTTTGTTGTTCTTCTTCGTATTGATATTATTATAATATTCTATGGTATGTCATCGTAAATTCTATATTACTCTGTGTGTGACTTATTATTTTGGCCTTTTACATGTTCTGTAATGATAATAACTGATACTAGTTAATACTACTATTAAAGATACCAGAGGTCCGGACCAGCAGTACAACACTGCAAATAACGACAAATGAATTACCTGGTGTTTTTAAGATTCGAAAGCAGTTCTGGAAATGCTCGCCTCTACGTGGCCGTACAGAACAGAACACAGATTAAGACAACGTCGATTTATCTGTTTAATAAAACAAAATTTTATAAAGTTAACGATTTGTTAAGCAAACTGAACGACTAAAGAATATGCTTCATAATTTTGAATGCATTTTCATTGTTGAACCATATAATGGGCATAAAATTAATTTGAATAGGCTTGGTCTACGATCGCTAATGTACGAATGCGTATTGAATTAATGCATGCCCAAAGATGGTCAAAATTGCAGTTGCAAACGAACTCAGAAGAATACCTTTCAAAACAGAAAGATATTTCTAAAAAGTTGCCAGGTGACTCCGACCTCTAAGGATTATTGGACCATCTTTGAATTCTGTTTTAATATGAATTTAAGGAAAATTGTATTTCTCTGAATTTTTTCTGACTAATATATGGTTGAAGGACACAATGTCTATACCCCATGGCCAGGAGTAACTCTTTATTCGCTAGTGAAATGGCGATGGCCAAAATGGTCAAATCCTCAGAATTACTCACATTCGCAAGTAAAAATCGATGAGAATTTTACAATTAGAATTCTGCAGTCGACAGTAAAAATTAACAAGGCCAATTACTATCGGAATGTCCAATGTCAACATGATACGTGTACTTACTACTAGGGATAGTTGTTTGGCTATCAGGCTCAAGGCATTCCTTGTAAACTTTGTTATATACATCTTTTGGCTGCCGATCTACCAATCCTTCCGCTGGTTCTAAGGCGTCGACATTCTCATAGCCAAATTTCCTAATCTGTAAAAAGCACATTAAGAAATTTGGAGAAAATAACTTTCCTGTCTAACATTAGAGGGTGTTTCTTTTTATAAAATAATCCAATATTTCCGATGTAAAACATACCTGCAATGACAATTTCGTGTTAAGACTTGCAACTTCTCAGTTTGACTGACCAATTCATGGTACTCCGCTTCTTGTTTGAACTAGACGTTAGTGGCGCTGTTGCAGTTAGGAGTTAGTCATAACTGGAGAGTTTGCCCCTCTTTCTTATCCCTTTGACTTCCTTAACCAGTCTTCTTTTTTGTTCTTTCTTTCTCTCAGTTGTGTCTTTTTTGTCGTCCACATACCGTTTCCATAGCCTAGGTTTCATTTCTAATGGGGCTGCGACTATGGCTCAAAAGACTTCCAGCCATTCCATTGGCGACTATGGGGCTAATTGGGGAACCCATTGCAGTACCATATTTTTGCTGGGAAGAGAGCAGAAGAAAACAGGGAGACTGGTTAAGGAAGTCATGTGGATAATTAAAAGGGCAAAAGTCTCAATAGAGAAAATGGACATTAGCGAGGACATAGGAATGTCGCTGCGCTCAACAACGAGGACATAAGAATTATGGGCTGCAAATTTCTTGAAAAACAAAAATAGGGAACTCCGTTTTATCTTCTTACACGCCTGGAACCCGAATTTGAAACAACTTTCTCGTATATATCACATGACCAACGGTCCACATTCCTCTGCGCAGTCGATGAAGACCTGGAGATTGAGTCGCAACGTAACTAAAAGTTGTGGTGAGTTCAGCATTTGATTTACTTATTCATTTGTATTATCAACTGGATTACTCAAAATATTCATAAGCTAAATTAGCCTTACATCAAATATAAATATGGCCTATTAGCACATTACATCAATCTCCTTATTATTGCACTATGCCTGGAAAATCCAAGCCATTTACATCGGAGGTTTCTAGAAAGGTATCATCACTTTTTTTTTCACGAAATAGCACTAGGGAATTCCATTTTTTTAATGTAAACAAGCTCCAAGCTCAGTTTATGAAATCTTAACTACTTAGTTCTCTAGGTAAACAAGGATAAAATTATATTAATCTTTCCCTGGAGATGGTCAGCGCACGCAAGTGTTGAAGAAAAACAAGCGCGATTGGCCAGCTTCGAACCGACAACCTCCGCGTTACTGCTACGGCGCTCTAACCAATTGCAGGGTTGGTAGAAGGGCAATAGATTAAATCTATAGGCACCGTTCTGATGCTACCCGCTAGGGAAGCAATGGACCTGATGCCTTTGTCTAAGTCACTCTAGTCCCAGAATGCGTTATATCGTGACCCGATGACGTCACGAACTTTCATTCATGCAATCGGGAATTTCAGAAGCCGTCGAACTCGAGATATGCATGCGTATCTTTGTCCGAGTCGGCGTCATCAGGTCACTTCTCACAACATTATGGGGAATATGAAATCATTGAATACCTACTTCAACGCCAGCAAACCCAGTGCCAGCACCCACGTCAATTACCCGTGCTTGCTTGTCAGCAATGTGTCCCGCCATGATTTCCACCAAGGCTCGAATACCAATGAGGTAAACGATTCTCGTTTTGGACTCCTAGAAATAAGGGGGGAAACAGATAAGAAAGAATTAAAAATAGGTTGTAAAACGGTTAACATATATTTTACACATTTTTACAGTAAAAATTTTCAAGGGGGATGACCTGACTTAAGTATATTAATTTTTCATCTTGATAGAATGGCCTTCACCCCAAAACCCTATCTATAAAGTTTCGCACCGATATCTCAAACCGTTTTGATATGAGAGCTAAAAACGTGATTTTGTAATCCCAAAGAGTACTCTGTAAAATTAATTTTGGTCGATCTAAAATTTCACAGGGTAAATGAAAAATAGATTTCTTCTGATACCAAAAATTGTACCATTTTCGATAAAATCTGGGGTCCCTGGGGTCGAGACTATTAGCGATCGGACCATTGCTCATTAATAATCAACTTCACACAAAATAAAACAGGAATTAAAAAAAAGAACAAAACTTTTCATGTTCATCTAGGAAATGGCCATGTAGAACCGTTGAAACATTACACGTGTGACAAGCATGAAACGATTTTGAAATCATGCAATCATGGCAATTAGCTATTTTAGCAGTTGTTTTGTAAGTGATGTTTGTTTGGTATTAAAACCCTTCATACCAAAAATCCTATTCATGAACCCTCTACATTCAATCAGGAGGTCACGCTAACATGCGTTATTTTCTTGTACACAAGAAGACAATACAATCGCTGTGACTTCAATAGTTGGTTGAACACACTCTGGAAAATGTCCTGATTTGAGGTCCAAAATACATGAATTCATTATAAAATCATGTATTATTGTTGCGGAATGTCAAATACATATCTAAGTTGGTCTAATATGACGTGAAAGTGTGTTTGGCGGTTAAAAACAACGAATTAAAAGCAACGAATTTTAAGTTTTTGAAAAAGCGTGGTTTCTGAAGTTATAGAAATCCCACCAAATTTTAAAGCATCCCAAATCATTAATTGTAATGTGTGCTACAAAAAAGTCTGTGTACGTGGTACTCTATCTCTTTTAAGAAAGCGAAGACCACGGAAAATGTGTAACCTTACATATACTGGCATCGTGGAATTGAAGTCGCATATGCTATAACGTGGGCCTGGTTTCAATCGATTTGAACTGCAGACGTGTGCAGGGAATGTGAACAATGGCAAGGTCGTTTACCTATTGTATTTGTGAAAGCCCATGTAAATGACCCTGTCCAACAATTTTTAGTGTGAACAATAGTGCTTGGGTGACCTGTCGACTGTCTATGTCCTAGTAGGTGTGAAATTCGAAAAATCTCACTTTCGCCACAAGAGGCCATGGCGTGAATAGCGTCTATTTCATAATGAAAGACTCTCTTGCTCTGGCAGGAGGAATAAGACAACTTGTACGTTTTCTTTCCAAAGCCCCTTCTGTAATCCAATAACCAGAGAGGGCGCCATACTTACAAAGATGCAACGCATTACGGTAAGATGAGAAATGCCGACCCAGAATAACTCTCTTCCTTGGATGGACTCAATATTTTTAAACTACATGTATTAAGGTGTTCGATGAACATCTCAGGCCAGTAATAACCTAAACACACAAAATATGCACGAGGATCCTAGAGCACAATAAGATCTGAATTTTATACATATTCAGAAATGATTGGTTCAAGAAATCTGGAATGTTTAAAAATGGCCATAGTTCTTTATCGTGATGTCACTTCTCTACGGTATCAGGTCCGTGAGGTGAGGCATTGTCATCGGAGTTAGTCTCTTCTTCTCTGGAGCAATGATATTTTGAAGTTGCGCTGTCCAATAGTGCAATATTTTACTTAATCTACCAGGTAATGATTCTTAAGTGTATTGGAGTCACATGAATTTTGAAGCAGCAAGGACCACAAAAGAATGGCTAATCAAAAAAACAAAAACAAACAAAAAAACAAAACAAAACTCCCCATTTAATGAGCTTCTGCCATCCTCGACGTTGGCTTGATCCCGGGGCTTGGTCACATTGCGTCGGTTCACAGAGTTTTCCGGGGAAGTTAGTATTGATTAATTATTAATTTATTGGAGCAAAAGTTAATTGACCGGATGCCCTTCCTGACGTCAATATGAAATCAAATGTTTTCAACAAGTTTCCACCTGGACATTCGTTGTACGTTGATTCCAAGCTATAGACCAAGACCTGGCCTCAGCGACGTACAACAGTGGTTTAATTCCAATTCTCAAGTCACAAGAACAAGATTTGGTATTAGCGTCTTTGATAGCCTACTTTGTCTGGACAAAGGTAGACAATTGTCTACCGTCATGAGAAGATAGGCAATTGTCTAACTTTGTCCGGACAAAGGTAGACAATTGTCTACCGTCATGAGAAAATAGACAATTGTCTAACTTGTCTGGATAAAGGTAGAATTCACTACCGTCATGATTTTTGTCTTCAAAAAGTCAATTTTTTTAAAGATTTTATTTTGTATCCTTGGGGAAAAAAATTAAGATTTTATTTTATTGTTTTAGAATTTAGATTTTAAGGTGTTACTCATTTTTTTAAAAAGTAGTGTAATAATTTCCATTTCTCCCTTGTCTTGGTTTCCGGATCCTACTTTATCTTTTTGCCAATATTGATAAATATGGTTCAAAGAGGAATCAAATAAAAACTTAATATCTCATTTTTAATAATGTTTATATAGTCGCGTCATAATTCATCCAATGGAAGCAGGTTTTTCCATTAATTAAAATAGTTTTGTGTGTCCGGTATTGACATTACAGTAACTGCAATACGTCGACAAAACATTAATTGAAGCAGTCAATGCATTTGGACTTTGAAACCGGTTATCTATTATGAACACCGCATGCTGATGCCGGACGGTATGGCATAAATTTTGATTATCAACACTGCGACAGTGAGACAGCAGGTCACGCTGGCATGCTTTATTTTCTTTTTCACATGAAAACAATGGTGCAGCGCTGACCTCTCCAGTTGGTAGAAAACGTTTGAAACAACTTCGTTTTTGGGGCTCGCAAATACGTTGTTTCATTTTACAAATATT